>JABUQX010088037.1:2500-34968 GCA_015478945.1 Trachelipus rathkii
ATATATATATACCTCTATCTATCTCTATATATATATATAATTTAATTTTAACTTTTTTCCCGTTACGTCACCATATGTAAAGGTAAGAAGTTTGGTGGGGATAGGACCTTACAAACTTCCGAAATAGAAGTATATAATTTTTGTGACATCACGATCATCTTGGGCAATCATAGAGTTTTGGCCCCATCTTCCTTACTCTATAATTTTTATCGATTATAAAATTTAGGATAGCTAGCAAATCTGATTTCGTAAAAAGATGAATTAAATGTCATTCTGGAGGTAAAAAAATTCAAATTTTATATTTTGATATATATGTTTTCATTCTTGGTGGGTAAAGGAGAAGTTTTCGTAACATGGTGGTTCCTTTTCTGAAATTTATAATAATAATAATAATAATAATAATAATAATAATAATAATAATAATAATAATAATAATAATATGGAAGTGCATATGAATATGAATAAAATTAATAATATGAATATGAATAATAATAATAATAATAATAATAATAATAATAATAATAATAATAATAATAATAATAATAATAATAATAATAATAATATTATGTAATAATATATTAATAATCATAATAATAATAATAATATATCATAATTAATAATTATAATAGTATTTATAATAATAACACTAAATGTAATAATAATAATAATAATAATAATAATAATAATAACTCTAAATGTAATAATAATAATAATAATTATAATAATATAAATAATAATAATAATAATAATAATAATAATAATAATAATAATAATAATAATAATAATAATAATAATAATAATAATAATAATAATAATAATCAAAATAAAAATTTTATTCATTACATAGCAGTTACAATTTCTATCCTTTAATAACAGAGATACAAATATAATAGATATTATTACATTTACAAAATGGCAATAAATCATGTAAATTTGGATTCAATTTCACTTCTATCTGAAATGGGGCTACTGATTGCAACACAGTGTTGTGCCCTTTGAGCCCCGAATACAATACATTTATACGTATACATTTTGAGCATCAACTACGCAGATGCCTCTTCCTTTCTAATAGTAACAATAATTGTATTAATTAAATGTACAATAAAATATTAGTAATTAGAATAATGTGAATAATACCTAGTAATAATAATAATAATTAAAATATTAATAATAATAATAATAATAATAATAATAATAATAATAATAATAATAATAATAATAATAATAATAATAATAATAATAATAATAATAATAATAATAATAATATGTAATAATGTGTGTGAGAATATTAATTCTCTTTTTAAAAATTATAATAATAATAATAATAATAATAATAATAATAATAATATTAATTATTAATAATAATAATAATAATAATAATAATAATAATAATAATAATAATAATGAAAATAATAATAATGTAATAAAATTGAGCAACATATGTTTATAGTTAAAGAAGGCGAAAAAAACAGACAAACAAACATCAAAATATATATATATATATATATATATATATATATATATATATATATATATATATATATATATATATATATATATATATATATATATATATATATATATATATATATATATATATATATATATATATATATATATATATATATTTATAAATATAATATATTTATGACTAAATTGTATTTTTATGAGAAACTGCAGAAATGTTTGTTCCTTTGAAGTGATTTAAATATTTAAATAAGAAATTAAATCTTGCTGACATAGACTTTCGACCTAATAATCCAAGGTCATCAGCTAGATGTTTCTATTGAGTCTAAAGTATAAAATTAATGTTAAAATTAATAAAATATTTGACATCATTGTAGTTTTTGTTTTAAAGATTTGAAAAAAGGTGAGTAGTTTAAAATGTTGTTTAAGATGGGATCTATTGTGTAGGTATTGGTTTGTAGATTGAAATTATCCGTGTTGGTAATACAAAAAGATTCAGAAATTTTCCTAAGGGGTAAGTTATCAATGTGAATAATGGGTGTCATGTGGTTTATATCTATGGTGTGATTGTGTGTGGATCTATGAATGGTGAGAGCAGAGTTAGGATTGTCAAGTTGTAAGTCATATTTATGTTGGTATTTTCGGTGTGTGAGGTCATGTGTTTTTTTAATGTATGTGTTGTTACAGTTTAGACATGGAATCTTGTAAACACATTGAGGATTGGTAACATTGTTGTGTGTGTGAGGTTTGAGGATTTTTTTGAAAGGTAAAATGTTGGAAGAAGAAATTTGTATGGAATTTGGAAGGAATTGTTTAATATGTTTATGGATAGGTGGGGGTAAAGGGAGAAAAGAAGTGTGAGTTCTGTTTACTGTGTTTTGTGTGTTGTAATAAGTAGATTTGGCTCTGCGTAATGCGGAATTGATGATGTGATGTGGGTAAGATAATTTCAAAAAGGTGGAAAAGATGAAATCAATTTCAGTTTGTAAGTATAAAGGGGAACAAATTCTTAAAGCTCTTAGAAAAAGGGATGATAATGTACCTAATTTTGTGTTGATAGGATGGGATGAGAACCAATGTGTGTAGTAAGGTAAGTTTAGCGGTGAGTTTCTGTAGATGGAGAATTTTTAAGATATTGTGGGTCCAAATCGTCAGGATGTCGAGAAATCAGTATTATTAGTAGAGATGCTCAATGGTAGGGTACATGTTGGGTGTATGTTATTGATGGTGACTGGTTTTCCATTATGAGTTATTAATGATGCTGCATTAAATTGTGAAATTTTGCTTTTACTGTGCAGAGAGTAGAACTGTACAAGAATAAGTCATTTTAAGGAAAAACTTTGATAGATGCAATTAATTTCTTTAATATTTAATCCTATAAAAAAAAATTAAAAAGAATATAAAAATAATAAATAGTTACACCATTTTGACATTTCTGGAAAGTTTCAGGGAAAAAAGAAAATTTGGCTCAGGAAAGTCAGAGAAACGTTTTAAGATATGCTGAAAGTCAGGAAATCAAAAAAGTCAGGTGAACCTTTTAAAATTCAAACCATAGCTGAACGAATGATGCATGGACAAGTTGCACTATTCTTTTGATATATTAATCTTTTTTCCTTAATGTATTAATTGTGGAATGAGGATGTATTTTGATAAGCGACGAATGAAAAAGGATGGGTCGGGAATGAATATGCCATAAATCTACTTCTATCCTGTTTCTTATCTATTTTTAGTGTCACTATTACTCATACTTCTTCCTATTTTCTGTTCGTAGAGGTTCCAGTTCATCTTTCGATTGAAAGTGAATTGGTATATGGAATTGTGTTTTAGACTGTATGACTTATGACTTAATCTGCTTATATCTCTTTCAAATCTAGGGATTTATACTTTTGAGGTGTTTTTTTTTTTGTTTTTTTTCTCTTTTTTTTTGAGGTTTGACAAGTGATTTTTGGATTTTTGTGCAGTTGATGGTATTTATTTCATTTATTTTATATAATGACTTCAAACAGAAAAAACTAACTGTTTAAAAAGATATTTTAAACGTCAAACTGAAACCACAGTTTATCAGGTGTTGGGTAACATGGACCTGATATTCTCAAGGATACTGTAAGTTGTAAGAACTTTAGATTATCTAGACATGAGACGCCCAAGCCGAGCTTCACATTCAATATGGGGAAAACTCAATTATGAATGTTATCAAAACTCGCGCAGGATCAACGCATCATTGAAAAATTTTGTTCGTTTTGTATGATTAATAATTATTAGAATTGATTCTAGTAGTAATGTTTTTGTGAAGTTGTGCACTGAAAATTATGCCATTCCTAATCATACTCAACCGAATTGTAATTGACCCTGGAGTGTTCGTACGTTAATAAACAAGCCAAAATCAGTTTATCATCAAGTTCATCTTTTTGCATTATAAGATGATTATGTACAGGATCTGAAATACTATGAGCCAATAAAGGTGGGGATGTTAAAATCCTTTTGAAAACTCGTGTGCAGATATAGGGAAACATTTTAATTGAATTTCCAGATGTGGCGGTAGCTACAAATTGTTAAAATGGGGCTGATGCAATGTTAGATATGGATTAACCATGGACTTGCTCCCTCTTTCTTCTAGAAAGCAAAAAGCAATACAGCTCTACTTTGCAGTAAGGCTCATTCTACCCTTGAATTAAATTCGAAAATATTTTTGGATGGTGATTGTCTTCTAAGAGACTATGATTATTTTTTTTTATTCTTCAAGTAGTAACCTCTGGGAAGAGAAAGCTAAATTGTGGCATAATTCATTAATTAGGACTGATATTATCCCATGGAACTGGGTCATTACAAGTAGTTGAATTTTAATTAAGCAGTTTTTTAGTGTTAACAAAGAGAATCTCAAAGATCATAGTCTGATTTATCATAAAAAAGTGCAAAATGCTATTAAGATCTCATGAAGTAATTTCATAAAGTTCTCTATTCACTCAAAAAATGTGACAAATGTAAGAAGCTCTGTCTCCATCAGGAAGAATATGAAAGAACTATCTCAAAGTCAAAACAGAACCAAAAAACATGATAAGAAAATAAAAAAGATTGAAACTTTGAAAATTTACCATCCAAATCAAATAAATCTGAGAGCGAGAAAGAATGTTAAAAACTGAAACTTTGACATTAAAGAAGACGCTATAAACTCAAAAATTCAGAAATGCTTGAGAAGAAAAAGTTTAACCTAAATCTCCCCATTTTAGAACTTTTGTGATCACAGCGGACGTTATTCACTAGGCTATTAAATGTACAGCTTTAATTTATTTCTTTGTATACAATAATACTTTACTTTTTTGAAAAATAAAAAGGAGTGCGTTGGATGGGGAAGGTATAGGCTGATTGCTAAAAAAAAAATTATATTTTTTTTAATTTCATGCCATGATGATGGAACAGTTTCTAAAGTTATTATTTTCAATAATATTATGTATACATAATATAAAATCGAAAAGATTATATAATTATTTTATACGCCAAAGAATAACGAACATCGCTGGTCAGGAAAAATTGCAGGATTTGGTCAGGTCACGGAAAGTCAGGGAAGTCAAATTCAATAATTCGTCAGTGGTGACCTGTACCCTACTGCATTTTATAAATGGTGGTATGCGCACCCTTGCAACGCAGCGCGCGAGCCGCCCTGATATAAAGTATATATTATAGTACCTATTATATATATTATATATATATTATATAATATATATAATAGTATATAATAGTATATATATATATATAATATATATTATATATATATATATTATAGTCAAACCTATCTAGGTTGGTCTAATTTTATTATACGGCAATATAGATCTATCTAGGTTAGGCTTAGACCTACAGTATTAATCTTTGTAGGTTATATGCTTTTTAGCTATAATAATCCTATGTAGAGTTTACCTTCATATGTATAGTAAGATGGGGTAAGAATGGAAAAATTTCACTTTTAAGGTCATAACACCAAAGCCGTAATGTTACTAAGATTACATTTCAATTCATGAAAAAGCCTAAGGCATAATGATGCTCTATTAATACTTGTAAAAACAATTATTATTCTTTTACTATTCTTTAAAACGAAGTTATTGACTAAAAAGTGACTCCATTTTTCCTCGCTTTCGGGGTAAGAATGGAACACAAGGGGGAAGAATGGAAAAAGCACTTTATTGGCAAAATAATTAAAAAAAATAGAAAACCTTTAAAAACCAAAAATATACATGAACACCGCAGCACCAGTGCAAAATGCCCTAAGGGTTGCTCCGATCCACTTGGTAATACCAGGAATCGATTCGCAGACCCTCTAAACTAGGGGTAGAACACCAGTTCAATCTCTAGCTCGAAAATTAAAATTGCATACTAGCACTAAGAAAAGGATGTAGGGGCAATGTCTTTAGCTAACTCATACTAGAGTGCTCATCACCTAAAACAACCTACACAATGACTCCCCAACTACTTATAACATAGGTACGGACACTCATATTAAGGGTTCTTCGTGCAATAAACAATGTCAATGCTTCGAATGCTAGAACCAACTGTGCTAGCTGTAACGTCACTTCTAGCCGTGGGTCCAAATCTTACTGATGCTACTTGCATCAGTATCAGTGAGATTTCGGACTTATGCTAGAAATGTCACAGCTGGCAGCTGGTTCTAGTACTTCTAGCATGACATGTCCTATTTCATCGGAATATCCTAAATATTGGTGTCTCTCTCTATGTATAAGGTATGGGAGTTGATTGGTGTGGTTTTTAACGTGATCGAGTCACTCTCAGTAATGACCTTAGAATAGATGATTGTCCCTTTACCTCTCTCGCTGTGGCCTATTCGCCTCCGCCTTCCATGTCCCTCACCCCCTTTTCTAGTGCTAAGAAGTTAACTTTTATTATTATCGAGCTCGAGAGTTGAACTTGGTGTCTACCTATTTTTTAGAGGTAGTGATCGATTCTGTATTACTGTGTAAGTGGAGCATGCCCTTAGGCTTTGCATCGTGCTCATATATATGTTTTGGTTTATAAAGGTTTTTCTAGTAGGTATTCTCTTCAACTGGCTCTGTAGGTTGGTTGAAGGTGCTGCTAGCTGTCCTGAGTTCCGCCCGAGTTTCGTTTCTAGCTGAAATTAAAAGTTTGAAGTACTTGCACTGAAAAGGGGGGTAGGGGCAATATCTAATACTGACTATCAATACTCGTGGAGTGACTCAATCACGTTAAAAACCACACCAATCGATCATATCTTATAACTAATGGGGTAGACACGCAACTGATTAGGGTATTACGCACTAATAGTTTGGTAATTATGGGAACTATGCAATAATGTAAGAACATTCGATTTTTCTTTTATAATAATGCAAGGTGTTTGATATGGGGTATAAAGCACTGCTGGTAATTATATTTGTATAACAACATGAATAAACCATTAAAAAAAAAAAAAAATAATTTAGATCATGAAGCTAAGAAGACAATTTGTTTAGAAATATTTCTTAATTTTGTAAACTAAATAAAATTTTTTATTTCAATATTGAACACTTCACACAGAACTAAATAGGGAAATCAACATATTAAAAATTAATTATATATATATATATATATATATACTACTATATATATTTATATATTATATCATCTATTATATTATATATATATGATATATATTATATAAGTATATATACTAGCGGGAAGTGAATCGTCCACAGAAAGCGTCACTTCCAGAAGAGATGTTGAGTCTTAGAAAAAGAGAGAACATGAAAAAATAACTTTAAATTTAAATAATAAATCCAATTCACTAATCTTAGAATAAATACCCTCAAAGCGTCATAAATATATTGATTGTAGTTTCGCTTGAAAAGTAGCGTAGCTCTGGTTAATTCTTCAGTATAACATATTGTAGAAGGCGACTTTATTCTCCGGGTAGGTGTGTCGCCTGAAAGTCCCAAGTCATATATACGGGGCAACAGTAATCTTGGTGGTGGTTTTTCTCTTGTGACGCTGATTTTAACAGTTTGTAACGTATCGTAACTTCTCTCGACATCTACCTTTACATTTATAATCCAGGTAATTGCAGATAATGAATGGAGTTTACACTACCCCCCAGACCCAGAAAGAGATAATGAATAATAAAGGTTTAATAAATAAGCGAATAAGCAGAATAAGCAGAACAAGCAATTAAGCAATTTTAGAAAAACAAATTATATACATTTACCGACTGAATGTCGAAGAATTAAACTAAACTGGTTTGCGCAGCGAAACTAAGAAATAACCCTGTTAGTTTGCTTGTTTCAGACTTTGCTTAGATATTGAGATTTTGTCAAGAGATCATAAAACGATTGGAAGAAACCGTCTCTGAGCTAACCGACAGAACAATTTATAAATTTTCCAAAGCAAACAAAGAAGGATGGCTTTTCTTGACAGATGAATAGGAATGTTGTAGATTTGTCGTCGACGGTTTCCAAATCGACACCAGAAGAAAAAAGGTATTTGAATTTCTTCCTTCAAAGAATGGTTAATTAGAAGTTTTGAAACTGCAATCAATCCTCAAAAGAATCGAGACCAAAAAGAAGTAGAAAGCTAGAACTCGGAATTCCGGTCATCCAACATGCATCAAACACAAGGTTTAAAATTAATGCCAAGCCAAATGTTCAAACTCCAAGGATCAAAAGCCAAAGATCAAAATCAAAATCAAGTCCAAAATCAAAACCCTAATAAAAAATGATTCAATGAATTAACATTTATCCATCTGTAATTTAAATAACTTAAAATTACTTTAACAATCTTAATATCCTATAATGTCCATTACCCTTTTAATGTATGATAAAAATTTTTCTTTGATTATGTCTTTCTTCTTATATCTGTTTATGATCTAGACGGATTTCAGCTATTTACGTGCCATGAGAGTCTGTAATTATTAGTTATATTATAGAATTTTACTGGAACGTGGGTTACACAGTTGAACAACATTAAATTATTTTGTTGCATTTAAGTTTAAGATTTCATGGGAAGTATTAAAATGAATTTTAATCAAGGACTCCCACCTGCAATGTGAAGTATCCAACTTGTGCAGTATCTCTCAGAACATCAATACTTCAATACAATTTTAAATTGTTGGATGACAGAAAGCAAGTCCACATATATTTCATGAACTAATAACTTTAACAATGACAGTTTAGAAACAAAATCAACTAAAGATAATTAAAGAATTAAAAATATTAAACAATAATTGTTTCTCAAGGAGTTCTGGAAATAATAAGATTTTATAGTATATGATCTTTAGAGCCAACTTTTTGAGTAATGTCTAATAAATAAATAACAAAAATAACAACTGATGATAATATAAAATATAATGACTTTAATATCCCTCACTCAGATTTGCTCTTATGGTCAGATATCTGTAATCACAGAAAAGACTCCTTTATATCCTCTCACTAATTTAAGCCCCCTTTAAATTTCATCAGTGAAAAGGGTGGTAGCAATAACTGGAGGGTAATAAGAGTAACAAATTTTTGAATGCGCAAACCAGAGATTAACAACAATAAGAGAATTTTAAATAATTACAATTTTTCAAAATCTGATGAAACCAGTTAATAACATAACAAAATAAGAGAATTACAAATATTTACAATTTTCCAACATCAGATGAACAAAATTTACATATAAGATGTCGAGTCCTCAATCCAATAATTTTCCTCTTTGATGACTTCAAACCATTGTGCCATGGCCAATTCTCTCTGCTCTTTTGACATACCAGCCCAATTCATATCTCTCATTGCTTGTGCGCTAATCTTGCGCTGCATCCTTTTAAGATTAGGATCCAAGATAGAGGACTGAGGAGTTGCACCAAGTGCTACAGAAGAGGTTGTTGGGTACGAAACATACGAACTGGATGGAGGAGGAACAGAAACCGCAGCTACCGGATAATTTGTAGTAACTGTCAACGGAGGATACGAAGATGCCCACGACGGAACAGGTGGAGAAACATAAGAGCAATGAGCCTGCTCATGATAATCATACGGAGAATATTCTGGGTAAGTCACATTTCTTTGGGCTGGTGTTATCTTGACTGAAGTAGTAGGTGTTGACTGATAAGACTGAGAATGAGAATTTCGGGGTCTAGAAATGCTCTGGATACTTTTTCCTCTTTTACTATTTTGGTCCGTTTGTGTATACGGTCTTTGATCTGACCTAGTACTAATAGAATGACCAGAAGGAGTCGCAAATTTCTGAATGAAAAAACTCCTTGTATATCTCTCCAATAAAGCAATCAAGAACTCTTTTTGTGGGTGAAGACCGTCTTTCAACAAATTAGAATTCAGAGTTAAGCGTTTTTGATTTAGAAATTGCCTATGAGGAAACTCGTTAATATCAGTTTCACTATGTAATTTCCTATAGTGAAAATCCAAGATTTCCATACCGACCAATATGTTTTTAAATGGCCATGTATACTGATTGGCTATCAATTTTTCAAACTGCTGGAGACTATGAATGGAATGCTCCCTTAACTTTACAGGACCTAGATCAGGATCAGTATTTTCATATTCAGGGGACGATTCACCCCATGCCTCAACAACTCTCCCCCTATTAAAGGTATACAAATCAGAAATAGGAGGGATCATAAGATAAACCCTGGCTCTGGGGCTTATTTTCTTGACTTTCTCCGTTAGTTTCACCATAATAGCCGGAATATCATTGATGTTAAATTCTGTGTTTGGCTTGAACACTTTCAACTTCTCACCCTTGGAATTGGTTATTTCGGTTGGTTTCCAAACCATCGTTGTGAGTCCCCACAATATAACACAATCAACATCAGGAGTCATGAATGACTCAACACTAGATTCACACATTGGCAAAGTTCTTCCAGGTAAGTAATCAACTCGAGTGTATAAATTATATCTCCGTTTTAGGAACTGTTTCTCTGAACGAAATAATGAAATTTCCGAAGATCCGATAGCAAGAAGAAGTGGCATATTGAAAATTGCCTTCGAATAATCAATGAACACCAAAAAAATATAAAAAGACAAACAAACACGAGAGAGTCAAGAGAGTTAAGAATCACACTCCCACTCAGTACCTGTCAAATATAAATATCATGATTACTTACATGTACGAATATAAATTTATTTACATGACATTTTTTATATTTAAATAAGACCTATCTAAATGATTCCTAAGATAAGACATCGACTCAACCCAACCTCTATATATTACAATATATATAATATATATTATAATATTATATTAACCTGAGAGGCTGCTGTGTATACCATGTTAGAAGCGGTATAAGAAATAATTAAAAGACTCTCCTCAATATTTACATATATGCATGCATATGTGCAAATATTTTTAGAGAGTCATTAAATAAGCATATGTAAACATGATGCTTATTTATACCACAATTGAAGTTCAACGAAGACCTCTTTAGCATGCAGAACCTCTTTGATGGGAACGCTAGTCTAGGAAAGTGGATTTCCAAAATTTCCGTTAACAATAGCTAAGCTGAAATAGGAATTTCTAACCTTGGTTTCTCAGACCATGTGATCATGACAGAGTCGCCAGGTTAGGGTTAGTACATGAAACAAATAAATAAATACATAAATAATAAATAAATAAATAAATAAATAAATAAATAAATAAATAAATAAATAATTGAATAAGTAATAATAATGAGAATTACTACAAACTCATGAGATTTTAACCTTAATTTCTGATGCTCTTCGTATTGAACTTTTGTTTTTGCATCCAGTTTAACCATACTCGGTCATTAGTTAACCCCAGAATTCACCCCAACCCAGGTTCATTTAACTATAAAAACATTGTCTACGTCTCTACTGAATCGAGAACTTCATAATTCCATTTAAAATCTGATTAGACAGAACAAAACAAATTTTTAGGTTAAGCAAAAAGAATTTTCAGGAAAGAAAATAGAAACTATTTGAGACTTTCTAATTAAATAAAACTTTCTTTTCAAAGAAGAGATGAACGTCTTCGCTGGTGCAAATATTCTAAAGGTGTAGACATCACATTAGGATATTCAACAGGTGGACCCATGCGTCGGGTATGAGGACGACTTTGAAAAGCCTCTATATCTTCCCGACTAATTGGTAACATAGCCAAAGAACTATCGTTCAGTTGTACATTAGTGGGATCCCCAGTAACTTCACCCACAATTTGCAAAGAGGGCGGAGAAATATCAGGAGGAGGTTCGATAAGAACATCCCAGATATTGGGGCTAAAACCATAGAACTCTGTATCTCGGGAACTACTTGAGTTTCCAAAATCCAACGAGTTATTCCTGTTGTTTTGAGTCAGGAAAGTCTCATGGTCAGGAATACTATTTAAGTTTTCTGAGGAGTTCGTCGACCACTCTAGATGAGGCCGTTCCCTAAAATATGATTGATTTAGAGAATTATTTTCCATTTCAACAGTATAAGTCCTGTTGACATTACCCAAAACTGGAAATGGAGAATTGTTATCTTCCACAAATGAAGACGTAAGAACTGAGGGATACTGGAACTGCAAAGGGTAATTATGTGCATATAAGTCATGATAATCTAGAGAAGGTGTTGGAATGCCACCACTAGTGACAATCACTGAATTAGACGTTATAGTGTCAGATACATGTACAGGTATACTGACGCCAGACACGTTAACAGGTACAACGGGACCTACGGACTCAGGAACAACAAAAGAATCCACAAAAGACGAAGGAATCTCCACAGGAGGCGTTGAGAACCTAACAGTAGGTATAGTTGATTGAATGGGACTGGGAACCACATCAGGAACTACATCAATGGGAGGACCCATCTCCTCAACTCTATGTAATTCCATTAGCCCAATTTCGGTAGTTAAATCAGGTAAGTTTGAAAAGATATCCAAAGCTATAGGATTAAAGGACAAAAATCCTTCAAAATCTGCATCCTCATCCTCAATGTGATCCATACCAGCATCAAACAAGAAAGCTTCAGAGCCTGATTCCGTTGTTTCGGTTGGAGTACAACTATCTTCCGAGACAAGGTCTGACACAACCGACTCATCATCCTCCTCGACCAATTCATCCTCCTCCGAAAAAAACTTCTCACTGAGTTCCTTGTTCCGACTGAGATATTTCCTTAAATAATTCGGAATGTCCACCCACCCCCTCAGGTGAGAGAAGTGGACCTTCTGCAATCTATCAGAAGGGTTGTTAAATCGTCTGATAGTATATGTAACCCTATTAGAATTCACCTCCTCCACTATGAATGGTCCTTCCCATTTGCTTTTAAATTTCATAGTTGTGCTAGGACCTGTCCGAATAACCTTACGAGCAACCTTTTGTCCCTTCCTAAATGGTTTGAAATTAGCACTCCCCTCCTTCCAGTATTGAGGGAAGGTGTGGATTGGAACATGTGACTTCTGTAATAAAAAATCAGAGGGAGACATTCCCAATGAACTATGGGAAGTATTGTTGTATATTAGGACTGATGATGATAGTTCCTCATCCCAATTTGCTGGTTGTTCAAGGACTAAACATTTCAATATCTGAATTAGACTACGATTGAAACGTTCACACACCCCATTACTAGAAGGATGGAGTGGTGACGTTCGAATATGCTTGATATTATGATCATGCAAAACCTGTTGAAAAACCTGGGACGTAAACTCCGTGCCATTATCAGTGAGAATTCGATTAGGAACTTTAGGGAGGAATGGCAATATATGATGTTTGAACACCCGTGACACGGTCGGACTGGATTTATCAGAAATTGGAGTTACTGCTACCCACTTTGAAAAGTGGTCAATAAATACAACACAATATTTATTCCCTTTATAAGTTCTAGGGAATTGGAGCAAGTCCATTGCACATAAGTCGAAGGGACTATTGGCCAAGATTTTCAACATCGGTGGGGTGACATTTGATGAAAAAGTCTTCTGCATTTGACACACAGGGCAACACCGCACCACGTCCGAAATGACCTGATTGACCCTGGGGTGCCAAAACTGTTTATACACCAATTGCACCATCTTGTTTCGCCCGATGTGAGCACATGAACTGTGTAAATTTAAAACTATATGCATTAATAAATCTAATGAGATGAGATATAGCATACTTCCACTTTTAGTCCTAAAATACAATATTTCATTTTCACAAATGATTTGATTCTTGAATGCTCGGTATTGTTTATTTACTAACTCCCAGTTCAATGGAGGAACTGATCTTCTGAGACCTTTCAATATGAATCTGAGGGTACGATCACGCTTTTGGTCGTACACGATATCCAAGTCATCAATATTTGGAGCAACTACGGATATGTTTTTAATTGAAATGGGTTTCTCCTGCAACGTCGATTTCCTGGACAATCGTATCCCATCTGCAACAACAGTTACTTTCTCTTTTCCCATTTAATTGAATCAGTTGGTGGCGAGCCATATCTGGTAGCAGATGGTTTTCTCTAAGCGCACTCGTCCCCAGTATCAGTGTGTGATCGGACATATATTGTTGGGGGACAACGAAATAAGCAGAGGGCTCACTAGAATATCCTGATTGAAAATTCAACTTTAATTCTACATACTGTGTAATTGGAATTCGCCCATCCTGACCGAACCCACTTAAAAGGTAGTATCCATTTTATGCCTTATTTTTTCAAAATCATTTTGTTTTCCCCATTAACGTGGATAATTTCTGAGCTGACTAAATTTACTCCAGCCCCGCTATCTATTAAACAATCGAAGAGGGGGGACTTCTGATCATCGAGAGTGACATAAACCATCAAAGGTTCAATGTCAGCCTGACAGAGATTGATAGCAACAATCATGTCTTCTTCTATCTCCATATATGAATCTACGGGCGAAGGATGAGTATCATTGATTTCTGAGTCTTGAGTGAACTCTTTCTCCACCGGATGACTCAATTCCGTGGAGACTAATGGTTTAACGTCTGCGAATACGACCCACTGTTCTTTTCTCTTACACCCCTGCAGTGACCCTCATAATGGGATTTATGACAATCCTCACAAGGGTCCAAATATAACCGCTGAGGCTGAGGCTCATTAGCGTGATCGTGAAGGTCCTCCTGGTTCTGTAAAGAACCATGTTCATAATTCTGAGAAGAAATTTTCTTTACTTTACCAGAGTAAGGTTTCCCAGTAGGAAGTCGAGGGGAATGATCTGGTTTACATTCTACTATTTTTGGACCACCCTCGTTTCTCAATGGAGATTCTTCATTATTCCGAGGAGGGGTCTTATACGGGCACTTCATCCCTGGATGTGGGCCTTGACAAAAAGGACAAACAACCCTGCTATTATTCTTCGGAGGGGACCAGGGAACCGAATTGTATGAGCGACATTCTGCCCGTATGTGTCCTTTCTTCTTACAGTAGTTACAAATACCTAGGTATTTGTAGCACTCCCTCATTCGATGACCACGTTTCTCACAGTATTCACATACCATAGTCTTCCTATCCTCACCATCACTATCTGAACCAAAATCCTCCCCACGATAATTATTTGTACGAGTCTGAGTGGGAACGTACTTTGGTGGAGGACTACGTCGATTGTCCCGGTAGTATCTACTACCTGACGACTTTTTCGTGGGGCTATGACTATATGACTGAGAAGAATGACGTTTATCATGAATTGACTTATTTTTCTGACGTTTATCTTCCCTAACCTTCAAAGTATCTTCCCAATTAGGATATACTGTGTCTATTTGAATTATAGAATCAACAGTCTCATTCAAATCATCCTTCTTTTTATCAGATCGCCTATGATATCGGAACTGTTCTTTTTCAATTGGCTCAGAAGGAGCCTGAGATATGGAATTAGAGAAAGTAGTATTGGTTTCATCTAATGAGTCCGCGTAGTTGACAATTTTTTCCCATGGCGTTCTACTAATGCCATCTACCTCCTGCATTTTGATGTATTCTCGCACACTCCGTTCAATATATGGGGGTAAACTGCAAAGAAAAGCAGTACGCAAAGATTCATGCTGACGCATGTCTAACCCCTTATAAGCTCTGCGAGCTAGTCGCTCTAATCTGAGTGCGAACATTCTGATAGACTCACCATGATGTCGACGAACTGTATGGTACCTCTGAAGTTGATATGCTTCTTTCCGTTTTTCTTCACCCCGGTACCATTGAATTAAGGCATCTCGGACAGAGAAATAATTCCTATCATCCTTGACTAATAGTTGGTATAACTGTAAGAAACTGCCCTCTAATTGACGACCTAAAAGCCGCAACCATTGTCTAGGGGCATTTGGGTAATGCAAGCTACAATATGCTTCAAAATCACCCAAATAGATCATGAAGTCTTGATCGGCCTCATACTTGTATTTACCCGGGTCTACAACTTTCAAGCGCTGACTGTTCTTGAGAAGTTGTGTCAGTAAGGCAACTGCTTCAGTAAGCATATCTAAATGATTTTTAATCTGCTGACCCGTATATAAAGGAAAATCTGGGAGATTTGATCTCGAAGAACTCTGGTTAGGTTGAGACAAAGTCGGAGGCTGAGATTGAAAAGTAGGCTGTAACAACGGCCTATTTTGAGCAGCAGACTGAGGTAAGACACCATAAGTATAGCCCAGGTTAGGTTGAGCCAAGTTATGGGATCCAAGGTTAGGATTTGTGGTATACCCACTTCCTTGTTGAGCCAAGGGAGGTTCTACCGATAATGGTCTTCTGACTGAAGTATCCACAAACTGAGCTAGTGGAACATTAGAGGTTCCTGACTGAGTTGTTTGAGACTGAGGGTCTCTAATATCCTCTGGTTGTATAAGACGACCAGAATACCTATGTGAACCTAATGGTGGTTCTTTTATTTCATCATGCATAAAATCGGGCTGTGATAAATTAAGTTTACTAAGATGATCTAATTGAGCCAGAGAAGTATCTGACATCAACTTATCTTTTTGTTCTTGATGAGCTAACTGCTCCTCTACAATCTTCACATCTTTTTTAAATTTAGATATAAGATCTTTTACCAACGTAGGGGGTAGTATTGAATCAGAAGGTGCCTTAGACAGCTCCTGTATAATATCCCCTCCATTTTCAACGTCTATAAGGTTTTCAGATTCCGATCGTCGTGATTGACGGGAATCTAAATCATACATACTATGTGCTGGGGCCCCGGATGCATTATCAGCATCCGTAGGTATTTTTACCTTTGGATCCTCTTCTGAATCCGATTCCAAATATTTTTGCGATTCCGAGGTCTGGGAATGAGCCATGTCTATACAATAATTTACTACCTAAATAAATAAAATATACTTCTCCTATGAATCGGAGAAAAACCAGTTTAGTATACAACAAGAAATCACGAATAATTGCAAGAAAGCTGTGAAGACGCAGTGAACAAAATCACCCGAAAGCGCGGCCACCCGAACCAAAGACTTAGGTCCCTGTTCGGGCGCCAAATAAAATAAATGGGTACTATGTAGCGGGAAGTGATCGTCCACAGAAAAGCGTCACTTCCCAGAAAATTGAGTCTTAAGAAAAAGAGAGAACAATGAAAAAATAACTTTAAATTTAAATAAAAATCCACTTCACTATCTTAGATAAATACCTTCAAAGCGTCAAAAATAGTATCTGAGTTGGTAGTCTCGCTTGAAAGTAGCGTAGCTCTTGTTTTTATTCTTCAGATAACTGATGGTAGAGGCGACTTTTCCTACCGGGAGGTAGTGTCGCTGAACCCAAGTATTAGCGCGGGCAACCACGTAAACTTGGGGGTGAGTTATTCTCGGTGACGCCGATGTAGTTGTACTTTAACTCATTAACACTCTCGCAATTATTTATCAATTTATAAATCCAGGTATTGTAGATAGATGAAACGGTTCAAAGAAAGATCAGGAAAGTAGTATAGGTTTAATAAAATAAGCGAATAAGCAATTTGAGCAAACAAATTATATAAAGAATAAGCAATTAAGCAATTTGAACAAAACAAATTATATAAAAAATAAGCAATTAAGCAATTTTAGAAAAACAAATTATATACATTTACCGACTGAATGTCGAAGAATTAAACTAAACTGGTTTGCGCAGCGAAATAAGAAATAACCAAACAACGAACATGAAAGTCGTAGAAGTGTGGATATTATTTAAGTACAATTAAATAAGTTTTACTTATCTTTTATAATAAGATTTCTTCTCTTTAAAGATGTCTATGACTATATAAATGATTTAGATAAGTTTACAATTCCCAATATAAGTAGAAAGACAGAACTCAAAGAACAGGTTGAGTTAAACTTTTGATGATGCTCAGGAATCAAATTCCCAGGATCGGAAGAAATGTCCAGAAGTCAAACCAAGGATCCAATCAAGGATCAAAAGCCAAGGATCAAAAGCCCAAGATCAAAATCAAAATCAAGTCCAAAATCAAAACCCTAATAAAAAATGATTCAATGAATTAACATTTATCCATCTGTAATTTAAATAACTTAAAATTACTTTAACAATCTTAACATCCTAATCCCTTACCCTTTTTTATGTGGATAAAAATTCTACAAGGGGCTTGAGCTATTCTTCTTAATAATCCTGTTTTCTGGTTTTGACTTCAGAAGGATTTCCGATATTTACAGTATATGAGAGTCTGTAAATATATTGTTATATTATAGAATTTATACTGGAGTGGTTACACAGTTGAAACAACATTATTATTCGCGTATTAAGTTAAGATTCATGGAAGTTAATAAAATGATTTAATCAAACTCCCACCTGCAATGGTGAAGTATCCAACTTGTGCAGTACTTCTCAGAACGTCAAGACAGTTAAATATTTCAATGCTTTAGAAAGCAATTTCACATACAGAATATTTCATGAATTATTAAGTGAACATTAATAGTTCAGAACAGAAGATGATTTGTATTCGTGTGAGGAGTTGGATCATATTAATCGTCTCCTTGATAGTGTAAGGTGGGGTGCTCATGTTGTCGATGTTGACCTATATAAAGGTTATTGGTGCTGGGTTTTTTGCGGACCCACCTTTCTCTCGTTACCTTTTGTCGGTCGTAATCGCCAGTTTAGAAAATTAATTTGTTTGTTTAATATTTAATTATTAATTTAGTGTGTTGTTTATAACATCCATCTAGAGTTCATTTAAATAGAATTCGCTTTGAAAAGGAATTTTCTAAGGATGTATTTGTTCAAAAAAAAGTAAAGGTAGTTTCAATTTACCATGCTCTAAAAAAAAATTTGCCAAAAATATCCTATACCTAATATAAACTTTATTGCTTTTGCCTATTTTAGATTAATGCTTTCCCAAAATACATTCTAGCCTACAATACGATAGGCCTAGCAATTCACATCGAAATCTGAAAAAAGAAATTGGAGCAGTGTTTGCAGGTTTTTTTTTCTGACGCTAAAAGGTAATGTGGGTCCTTACGGACCCACATTAGTAAAATAGGGGACGGGGCAGAGAAATAAAATAAGATAAGCCCACAATTAACCCAAACCTAACACAATTCCCTGACGTGGGCCTTAAAAAGAGGAAGATTATATAAGGAAAAATGCAGGGAATTCCACAGAACAGATGTGGCTGGAAAGAAAGAGGTACCACAGAGAGCCTTGAGTTCAAAGTACTCACACAGAATTCATGCGAGAGCAAAGCACCTCTAGTACTACGAGGTCTACTGCACTACTGAGGTGGGCCTTAAAGAAAGGAAGATTATATAAGGAAAGATGCAGGGAATTCCACAGAACAGATGTGGTTGGAAAGAAAGAGGTACCACAAAGAGAGAGCTATGAGTTCACAGTACTCGTATTCAAACAGAATTCATGCGACAGCAAAGCACATTTCCTACTACGAGGAAAAAAGACTTGGAATTCTACAAAACAGATGTGGCTGGAAAGAAAGAGGCACCACAAAGAGAGAGCCTTGAGTTCACAGTACTCATACAGAATTCATGCGACAGAAAAGCACCTCTAGTACTACAAAGCCTACTGTACTACTGAGGTGGGCCTTAAAGAGAGGAAAATATAAGGAAAAACAGGGAATTCCACAGAACAGATGTGCTGAAGAAAGATGTACCACAAAGAGAGAGCCTTGAAATTCACAGTACACACACAGAATTCACGCGACAGCAAAGCATCTCTAGTACTACGAGGGTGACGCAGTGGTTAAGGAATGCGAGAGGTCAACTCTCTCGAACTCCTGTCGTTGTAATACCTATAGTAGAGAGAGATAGAGTGCCAATGTTGTTCGAATAGAAAAGAGGGTCAAGGGAGTTTGAAAGTAAATTACAGTTTATTTGTTCTCTTAGATTTAGACTCAACCTATCCAAAAGAAGGTTAGAGCCGGAGCCACCCAAATATGAGAATAGTGCTCCATACAAGGGAGGATAAGACCCTTATATACTTCTTCATACTCTCTCCTATGTACTTGAAATTTTTATCCTTCTACGTCAATTTTCAAGTTATGGGGCCAGCATGCCCTAAATGGGGGTCTACGGATGTAACCTCTTCTACGGCGAATAGGTTTTACCTAATCAGCAAGGCTGGTGTCGAGTTTGGAAGTGGATTACCTCAACTAGAACACTCCTAATTTATGAGAAGAAAAGTGTGGATTATAAGACTTGTTCCTAACCTTCTAAACTCAAAAATCGGTCAACCTGAGCTCAAAATTGGTCTCACCGACATTAGAACCCATAACTTGACGCATCAAGCATAAAAATCTAACGATTTAGAGAAAATCCAAGTCATGTCCGGCATTTGACTTAAGATTCTCCAGTTTCCAAACTCCTCACCGACCTCAAAATAAGGCTTCCCCGACCTCATGAACCCTAATGGTTGACGCCTCAAGGTCCAAATCTAACGACCTTAGGAAATTACAAGTCATGTTGGCCAATGACTTGGTGTGTCCGGTCATCAGCCAACATCGCAAGAAAGTTTTGAAATAATAAAAAAACCTTCGGCATCGAAGAGAAGGAGGGTCAACGGAGTTTGGAAGAAAAGGACAGTTTATTAGTCTCTTAGCTTTAGACTCAACCATATCAAAAAGAAGGATGGAACCGGAACCACTCCAAATATGACGAACCGTAATACATACAACGGCGGATAAGACACTTATGTAACTGGAGCTCAATCTGAGCAGACCGAAAAAAATCTCAGCAATCAGACAAAATTCTAGCTTCCTTATATTATATATATTATATATATATATATATATATATATATATATATATCTATATATATATATATTATTTATATAATATATATATATAATATATTATATATATATATATATATATATTATATATATATATATATATATAAGCAGCAGGAATGTTCTTCTTACTGCTACTTTGTTGTTTTTCTTCAATGTATACTGATGTAGCAACTAACAAAATATAAAGATCCAGAAAAGGCAACCCTTGCGTCCGTACAGACCAATAATATCTATAGTATATATTATATATATAATATATATATAATATATATATATAACTATATTATTAATATATATATATATATATTAATATATTTTGATATTCTTTGATTTGTGTTTTATCTGTTGTTTGTATGGCCAATCCCTATATGATCGCCATGGAATGTGATTCTATTATTATATTATTTTGTTCGTCTTTGTTATATTTTTTGTTATTGTTTATGTATGTGTTATTTTTATTTTTTCAATCTTTTTTATTGTTTTATTTTTTGTTTTATAGTTGTTGGTTTATGGTTGTCAACTTATGTCGCTTTTTTTTTGCCTTTGTTCGTTTTATTCCTATTTTTTTTTTTTTTTTGTTGCTTTGTCTTTTTTGGTGGGCCGTGTTCTTGTGATCGCGCGGAATCCCAATGTTGAAGACTTAGTAGTAGTTCGTGTGGTAGTTGATGTGGTGGTGGGGGGTGGGCTGGGCGATCTTCGAATACTTTTCGCCGTGCGTTGTTGTTGTGGTTGGGTGTTTTGGTGGCTGGGGGTGGTATCGCGGGATTTTGTAGTGTAGTGTATGTTTTGTGATTGGGTGATCGTGGCTGTGTCGTGTGGTTGATAGGGATATTTTGGGGTGTTGTAGTGCTGTGTTGTTTCTGGCCTGTTAATTTTAGGATGTGGTTGTTTTCTGATTTGTCTGCCCTATTCTGTGGTGTGGCTCATGTTGTGATGATATCGGTCGTGTTGTGTATGATATAGTATGATTGGTTACCTTCCTTGCGCAAAGTTGGTTTTTTTTTTTTTTTTTTTTTTTTTTTTTTTTTTTTTTTTTTTTTTTTTTTTTTTTTTATTTTTTTTTTTTTTTTTTTTTTTTTTTTTTTTTTTTTTTTTTTTTTTTTTTTTTTTTTTTTTTCCTTTGTTTTTTTTTTCTTTTTTTTTTTTTTTTTTTTTTTTTTTTTTTTTTTTTTTTTTTTTTTTGTTTTTTTTTTTTTTTTTTTTATTTTTTTTTTTTTTTTTTTTTTTTTTATTTTTTTTTTTTTTTTTTTTATTTTTTTTTTTTTCTTTTATTTTAATTAATATTAAGTTAATATAATTAATATAATAAATAAAAAAGTAAAATTTATATAAAATAAATTAATAAATATATATATATATATTATATATATATATATATATTATATATATATATATATATATATATATATATATATATTATATATATATATATATAATATATATATATATATATATATATATATATATATATATATATATATATATGCAACTGCAATATGCACAATACTATGTGCACCTAAAAAAGTACACATAGTACAACAGTAAAATATAATGTCACGTAAAAGGTAACATGGGTCCGCACGGACCCAGCAGTGGGCGTAACTAAATATCTATTGGAGACAGAGCAACACCCATCCGTCCTCTGCAAGAGCTCACGGCTCACTGACAGGGATGCCATTCTAAAAATTTTGAAAACTCAAGATTGTGTGATCAAAATACTCAAGATTTAGCAAAATATCTCAAGACCTTCATAAAGTCAATACAACTCAAGTTTTCAGAAGTAGGAATACTTGGGTGTACCTCTTTCATGATTCTAAAGTTTCGATATTCATCATCAAGGTCAAGTTTATTATCAGGTAAAAAGATTTGAAATGGCCAGCTAAAGTTCCAATAGATGTGGGTGAGTTTTGACTAGCAACAAAATTTGGATCCAAAACTTTTAGTTTAGCAAGCTTGCTTTTTTCATCAAAACAAAATCTCTGCTTAATTTGGGAACATAATTCAATCAAAAATTTTAGACAATCTTTTCTAAATCTAATATGATCATCGAAGGGCTCTTGCTCCAAAAGCGACATTGTCCTTCCGCCCAGGAAAATATCCTCAATCATTTTATGGATCTTTTCATCCCGGGGATTAATATCATTTAATTTCATTTGAGTCAGACATTCATCTTTAATAAAAAAAAACTTATTATTATTTTATATTCAGTTGATACCATACTATGCAATTTATGTAGCCTAAAATGCTCCGACTGAAACTCTAAATTCAGGGCATTCACCTTTCGTAGTACGTATAGAAGGAAACAGAGCATATGTTTTGTACCACGGCTGGCAAGTGTCTCATATATTTTATTTGCTCCATCTATTTTATCACTTTTTATTTCTGATTGAAAATAAAGCACAAGTGCATCCCATTGCTCTAAAATTACAGAAATAACATTTTCTCTGGAGAGCCACCTCGTTTGTGCAAGTTTTGGAATACGATGATGAGCTGTTTGGACTACATCTTAAATAAGAGCAAAATCATTTAAACGCTTACTACTACGAGAAAAGTAAGATGTGAGATCTTTAAGAAAAGACTCCAAATATGTTGGCAACACTGACACAGCATGGCTTGCACAAAGCGAAAATGAGTGGCATACGCATCCCAACACGAAAACTGAAGGCAAAACATCTTTTAGTAACTTTTAAAATCCGTTTCTTTTGCCAAGCATCGTAGAACAATTGTCACTTCCAAAGCCAATAATGTTAGTTAATGGAATATTTTTTCTTGAAGAAGCTCCTTAAACGAATGGAAAAGGCCCACAGCACTTCCATTTTCAACCACAAAAGTGTCTAGAAGTGCATCCACTACATCCATTTTCTTCATATCAAAGAATCGAATTACTATCGCTAAAACTTGCGTTACAGAAATATCGGTGCTTTATCAATTATAATAGAAAATTTTTAATTCCGGCATATTTTATTTAATTCCGCTTTTTCAAAGTATGCTATACCATCTTGGATGATATATGAAAGTTTCGTTCTTTTATAATTAACCTTTCTGGCAATATCACTGTCGGGAAAAGCCTTTTTACAAATGTCAAACAAGTGTTCTATATGTGCAAAAGGAATATAATGCTCCGAAAAATAACCGGCAAATAATGCTTCTGCTTTTGCAATTTTTTCGGATTCCGAAATATTTTTCTTTTTGATAAGAAAATCACTAATATTTACCTTTGATCTCGCTGCTTGAAAGTTTTTATGTTTTTCTGAATTTTTATGAGACAAGAGCATTTTCTTACTGGCATTTTTAAGGTAGTGGAGCAGCAAATACAATAGCTATTATTTTTATTATCTTTGTCTTGCTTTAGCCAATCTTTAAATTCATCAAGTAGAAGCCATTCCTGTTTGAATGACTGGAAATACCAGGTTTTTATTTTTTTCTTCGGAGATTCGTCTGCCATAATTAATGGAGGTTTATAAAATTTATTGAAGAATTGCACAATTTTCAATTTAATATCACAAATTCACAATAACGTACTAAACACTTTCAATTTTTAGCACAGAACTATGTGATACTGATAAGATCATAAGAACTAAGCCACACTGTAACACTGCACACACGGTCATGTGAAGTCGAAAACTAACACGTTGAAAACTTGAAACCAGAGCATTGGCAGTTCTGTGACAGAATTTCCAATGTCACAAAATTTGACAGAACTTCTGTCAACTTTCGTTGCCAAAACGATCTAGAATGCATGAGAGCTTTAAAATTGTTGCCACTTGTCTGTTACCTTAAAACTCTTTTGGCTTTAATATATATAATCGTTATGCATCCAACAAGAGCGCATTTTACAGTTAGGTATTACTAGTTGCTAAAAGGTGTGATGTCATGGCCCATGACATCACAACTTTTAGCAACTAGTAACACCTAACTGATGTAAAATGCGATCATGGCCTCATGGCAATTCGCAATTCCTCGTGTGTGGTTTCCAATTTTAATATTGATGACAACTCTACTTGCCATATACATTAATAAAAACCTAATCAAAGGAGTTTCGAATTTTTGGAAATGAAATATTTATATATTTTAAATTTATGTACTAAATATCTATTGGAGACAGAGCGAAACACAACCGTCATAAGCAATGGCTCCCTGCTCACTGACGATATATTGGGCAATATCAAACTTCGACGGAGGAGTATCGATTTTACAGATCGATTATTGAAAAAGCGATTTTTGTTGGGTCCGAAAAGACCCATAGATACCTATTAAGGGTTAAAGAATTCAAAACATTAAATAATTAAATACGTCTCAGGAATTCTGAAATAATAAGATTCAATATTATATGTTCTTTCGAGCCAATTTGGTAAATTAATGTCTAATAAATAAATAACAAATAAAATGAACTGATGGATCATATAAGATATAATATAACCTTTTAATTTACTCCAGTATTGGCTCTAGTTCAAGACTGGAGAATCATAGAAAAGACCCCTTTATATATATAATATATATATTAATATATAATATATATATATATATATATATTAATATATATATATATTACTATATTATATATATATATTATAATATATATAATTATATATATATAATATATATATAATATATATAATATATATATATATATATGTAATATAATATATTAATTTTATATAAATATTATATATATATATTATTTATTATATATTTATATATATATATATATATATATATGTATATATATATATATATATATATATATATATATATAATAGCGGAGTGAGACAGGGTTGTGTTGTGTCTCCTTGGTTATTCAATTTGTATATGGATGGGGGTTATGAAAGAATTTCGAGGTGGGGATGGCAGGAAATGGTGTTAGAATAATGGAGATGAAGTGGAGGGTGCCCTACCTATTATATACGGATGAATTTGGGTTTTGTGTGGCGAATCCTGAAAAGAGTTTTGAAGAGGATTGGTAGAGAGATTTGGCAGGTGTGTAGAAGGAGGGGCTTGAAAGTAAATGTGGATAAGAGTAAGGTTATGGTGTGAGTGAGGACAGTCCTCAGTGTGAAGTTATGTTAGATAGTGAGCAGCTGGAACAAGTGTCTGAGTTTAAATATTTAGGGTATATGTTGGATGAGAAGGAAACGGATGATGCAGAGTGTAGTAGGAAAGTTGTGAATGGCAGGAAGGTGGCTAGTGCAATTAAATCGTTGGTGAATGTAAAGGGACTAAGTCTTGAGTGCGCTAGGGTCTTAACATGAGGGTTTATGTTGTTACTTGTGTTATTGTATGTAGTGAGGACTATGGTCTGAATAAGAAGTATAGATCTAAGTTCAATGGGTTCCAGATGGACAATCTTAGGGGCATGCTAGGTGTGAGAAGAATTGATAAAATGAGGAATGAACGTATTAGAGAGTTGTGTGGTTTGAAGAAAGGGGTAAATGAGAGAATAAATGAAAGTATGTTGAGATGTATTGTGTCGAGTGTGTTGGGTACCGACCAGCTGGGAGACCGAAGAAAAAGTGGATTGAGTCAGTAAACGAATGTTTGAAGGAGAGAAATGTTGAGTTTGATAGAGGCGAGAAAGAAAGGTGTTAACAGGAGTGATGGCGGGTTTGTGAGGGGTATCGGTTGTTGCAAAACCTGGGCCAAGGGATGAACCCTTACATTGACGATCTACCTTAGTGAGGGTCCATCGCGGTCCCATGAAGCTCTAGGGTGGAGTTTTTTGACTGCGACGAGTTCTTACTAATTAATGGTACAGAGGGGGCTGTAAGGCTGGGCTTTCTTTTCGACTTTTGTCATATTCTTCTACTGCTTTTCTTTTCCGATGCATGCTACGCACCTTACTCCCAATCTTGGGAAATAAAAAGGAAGAAGTAAGAATAAATATATATATGATATATATATATATATATAATATATATATTATATATATATATATATATATATATATATATATTATATAATATATTATTATATATTTATATATACGTATATATATAATATAATATATATAATATATTATATATATATATCTATTATATATTTATATATATTATTATAGTATATATAATATATCTATATATATAGTATATATATTATATATATATATATATATATTGAAAATGAAACAAAGATGAAAGGAAACGGTCAAAATGAGTGTGTGCTGGTGTGAAAAGGAATGAGAGGGGGAGAGAAGAAGTTGCAATTTTGATGAGTGACTTGGTGGTACATAGCTATGGTAAGACTTTTTGGTTGGGTCCTAGAATTTCTAATGGTTGAAATTTAAGTTTGAAAGGTCAAGGTATGTGTGGTTGGTACGTATGGTCCATCTGAGGGAAACGTTGAAGAGAGTACGATTTTTTGGGATAATCTGAATGATCGTTTTTGGATGGGGTGAGTAGGAGCTTCAGATTGATAGTTGTGGGGGACCTAAATGGTTGGATAGGGTGATCAAAAAAAGGTATAATAACAGGTGGTTTTGGGGTGTCGGAGAAAATGAGAAATTGTAGGAAGTGATTGATTTCTGTGAGGAAGAGGTATGTGTGTAAGTATACTTTTTTAAACACAAGAGTATCCATAAGTTACTAGAGTTGGTGGGCAGGTAGAGATGTAATCGAAGTGAAAAGTATGATTGATTTTGTGGTTGGTGAAGAAGGAGATGTCAAATAAAGTATTACCTATATAACTAGTTCAGTAGTTCTTAAATAAAAAATAAATGGCAACTAATGGGCTTCTGAAAATTTCAACTCTTCCGCTCTTGTGCTGCAACCTTCTGGGGGAAACTAGACCAACAAGGAATGGAGGAGGAAGAGCTAGGACGTGTAGATTATTAGTTTACGGTTTTTTAATTACAAAAATTATTATGTGTTTTTCTTCCTTATAAAGCATGCTTTTATTTTGCACTAAAGTTTACTTTGCAAATAATTTAGCAAACACCCACCGGCCGGCGCGAAAAGTCGCAGGCGCAAAGGCGAATAGGCGCTGATGTTGACAAAAATATAGGCGCATAGGCGCTAGGCTGCGCACAAGGTCCGGCTGCATAGGCCGCATAGGGCTAGGCGCACTCCAAAAAATTTATAGCGGCGCCCAGCTCTGATATATATATTATATATATTATATATATATATATATAATAAATATATTATATTATATATATATATATCATATATTATCATATATATATATATATTATATATATAATATATATATATATATATATATAATATATATATATATATATATATTATACCGGGTAAAGGTAAAGCACAGGACTACCACATATTTTCTGAAAAAATTTTTAGTTCACAATCAATATATCAACATGTATATATAATATTACTTATAATATATAATAATAATAATATATAATAATGAATATAATGTAATAATATATAATATATAACATAATACTAGTATATATAGGCCTCATATATACATATCGATATATTGATTTTGGACTTATATTATTATATGTGGAGTCCTGTGCTATACCTTTACCATATACCGGTATATATAACAGACTGCCGGATATCCGACCGGATATCTGGCAGGATATCCGATATCCGGTTTTAACTTGCAGCCGGATATCCGGTATCCGGCTAATTCACTATCCGGCCCATCCCTAATATATATATCTTCTTCTTCTTCTTCTTCTTTATCTACCTTTTTCTCCCAAAGACTGGGGGTAAGGTGCGTAACATGCATCGGAAAAGAAAAGCAGTATAAGAATATTGACAAAAGTCGAAAAGAAAGCCCAGCCTTACCGCCCCCTCTGTACCATCAATTACTAACAACTCGTCGCAGTCGGAAAATCCACCCTAGAGCTTCACGTAACCGCGACGGACCCTCACTATGGCAAATCGTCAGTGTAAGGGTTCATCCCTTGGCTCAGGTGGGCCACAACCATACCCCCTCGCAAAACCCCGCCATTCTCTCCTATTATGCACCTTTATTCTCGCCCCTGCCAAACTCGCTCGCATTTCTCTCCTTCAGACGTTCGTTCTGCTCAATCCACTTTTTCTTCGTTCTCCGCCGGTGGGTTTCCCAACACAGCTGCGCCACTATACTCGGCGTGTTAATCAACCGGCTATCATTCATCCTTTCCACATGTATATAACCATCTCAACATACTTTCATTTATTCTCTCGTTTACGCTTTTCTTCACACGACACAACTCTCTAATATGTTTCATTCCTCATTTTATCATTCTTCTCACACCTAGCACGCCATAAGATTGTCATCTGAACACATTGAACTTTAGATCTTATACTTCTTATTCCAGACAGTCTCACTACTATCAATAACACAGGTAACAAACAATACCCTCATGTAAGACCTAGCAACAGCTCACGACTTTAGTCCTTACATTCACGTCAACGATTTATTGCACAGCACCCTCCTGCCATTCACAACCTTCCTTACCTACACTCTGCATCATCCGTTCCCTTCTCTCCAACATATACCTAAATATTAAGCTCAGAGCAACTTGTTTCCAGCTGCTTCACAGGGTCTAACATAACTTCCCTGAGGACTGTCCTCACTCGCACCATAATCTTTCTCTTATCTTATTCGTTTACTTTCAAACCCTCCTTTTACACACCCTGCCAAACTCTCTACAAATCCTCTCAAATCTCTTCAGATTCGCTACACAAAACCAAATCACCCGCAATATAATAGGTAGGCACCCTCCACCTGCATCCCATTCTCCATCATTCTAACAACCATTTCCTGCCAACCCTTACTTCTAATTCTTTCGTAACCCATCCATTATAAAAATTGAATACCAACGGAGACAAAACAACAACCTCTTCCTCACCCGCTATTAATACTAAATCAATCACTTTTGACATCACCATTTATTCTTAACACACGCTTCACTATCGTCATACATACTTTTGTTCCATTCAAGAAGCCTACCACAACACCATATAATCACTTAACACCTGCCATAAAGTTTTCCTATTATCCTATCATACGCCTGTTTGCAACCATAAAACCTAAATAACAATTTATTCTTGATCTTCTCTTCGATCTCGATTCATTTGGCTTCAATGCAAAGATTGATCCACACATCTCTCTAACACTAATAAACGCACCCTAGTTTCTTTCACCAATCAGTCCTTCATCACTCGACGCGCTCTTTCGACCAAATACCAGCATATATCTTCCAACACACCTAACAAACTAAATTCCTCTTAATTTCTAACCAGTTCCTTACTCTTCCTTACCATTGTATAAGGGTACTAGTGCGTGATCTTCGCAGCAGCCTGGACTATCAGCTCGCGCCTTTATTGCACAACTTCCACGTGCAATGAATCACCCATCTCGCCCTCGATCTTGATCATTTTACCAGTAATTTATCTATACCTGCAGATTTCCCATTTCTTTTCAACTTTCTCACTCTAACCCTTTACCTCCTCCTTGCTAAAAACCTCATCCGCCCAAAATACCTATTCCTTTCTTGCATCATCAAACCCACACACAGTTCACTATCATTCTTCATTCTCCCAATATTATACAATTTTTCAAAGTGTTTCTTTCCGCACTCCCCTCACATCCATTTCAATCAGTTACAAAAGCCACATCCCTATTCACTTATTCTAAGCAGATTCCCCTAATTCTCATTCTCAACCTTTTCGGCTTCCTTCCAGAAGAGCTTTCCTATTCCCTTGTAAGTCCCCATTTCTCCTCCTTCCAAATTGTTTCATTTAACTCTTTTTTTTCTTACGTATGCAAATCTTTTAGTATCTCTTTTTTCCTCCTTATATAATTCCAAGCATCTTTCTTTTGAACTTCATCATTGGTTTTAAGACATCAACCACGATTCTTTTTTACTTTTAACGCTTGCAATCACCTCTTTATTCCTCCACTTCACTGCTAACATTCCTACTTACTACTTTAGCACAATCCACATACTTCTTCTGCACTGCTAACAATTGATTCCATTATTTGCTCGACAGCATGTTTCAGTTTCGACTTGTCTGACATTCCCAACTGTTTACTTTCGAGCGCTATTCATTAAATACTTATCCTTATACCTTGTTCACTTAACTTCTCACTCTTAATTTTACCCCCTTCCTTCCGTATTACCTTCCTCTCCATCCAATCCCCCAATAACTTAATTTTACCATAGAAAACAACATAATGATCCGATAGTCTCATTCCTAACCCCTCTTGATTTAACATCCAACACAATACTTTTAATCATCTCCTTCTTCACCAACCCAAAATCAATCATACTTTTCACTTCGATACCATCTCTACCTACACACCAACTCTAGTATACTTATGGATACTCTTGTGTTTAAAAAAGTATTACTTACACACATACCTCTATCCTCCTAACAGAAATCAATCACTTTCCTAACAATTCTCATTTTCTCCGACACCCCAAACCACCTGTTATACTATCCCTTTTTTGATCACTATCAACCATGTTCAGGTCCCTCAAACTATCAAATTGAAGCTCTACTTCACCATCCCAAAACATCATTCAGATTATCCCAAAAAATCGTACTTCCTTCAACGTTTCCTCAGATGGACCATACGTCACACCCACATACCTTGACCTTTCAAACTTAAATTTAACTTCAGAATTCTAGGACTCACACACAAAAAGTCTACCATAGCTATGTACACAAGTCACTCATCAAAATTGCAACTTCTTCTTCTCCCCCTCTCAATTCCTTTTCCAACACCAGCACACAACTCATTTTGGACCGTTCCTTCTCTTTGTTTCATTTCTTAATAATCTATATATTATATTATATATATATATATATATTAATATATTATATATTATATATATTTATATTATTATATATATATTATATATATTTATATATATATATTATATATATATATATATTTACTATTATCTATATTATATATATATATATTATATAATATATTATAATATATATATATATATATATATATATATTATATAATATTATATATATATATATATATATATTCTTTCTTCATCCTTTTTATTTCCCAGAATTGGGAGTTAAAGGTGCGTGACATGCTTCGGAAAAGAAAAGCAGTAGAAGAATATGACAAAAGTCGAAAGAAAAGCCCAGCCTTACAGCCCCCTCTTACCATTAATTGTAAATGACTCTGTAAAAAAAAAACTCACCCTAGAGCTTATGGGAACCGCGCCATGGACCCTCAACTAAGGTAGATCGTAATGTAGGTTTCATGAACCCTTGGCCCATGGTTTGCAACACCATACCCTCACAAAACCCGCCATTCACTCCTGTTATACACATTTTCTTTTCGCCTCTATCAAACTCACATTTCTCTCCTTCAAACATTCGTTTACTGACTCATCCACTTTTTCTTCCGTCCTCCCAGCTGGTCGGTACCAACCACTCGACACAATCATCTCAACATACTTTCATTTATTCTCTCATTTACGCCTTTCTTCACATCCACACACTCCTAATTCACGTTCATTCTATTTTTCAATTCTTTCTCAACCTAGCAATGCCCCTAACGATGTCCATCTGAACCCCTTCGAACTTAGATCTATATTCTTATTCCAGACCATAGGCTCACTACTACACATAACACAGGTAACAACATAACCCTCATGTAAGAACCTAGCGCACTCAAGACTTAGTCCCCTTTACATTCACGCAACGATTTAATTGCACTAGCCACTTCCTGCCATTCACAACTCTTCCTACTACACTCTGCATCATCCGTTTCCTTACTCATCAACATATACCCTAAATATTTAAACTCAAGACACTTGTCCCAGCTGCTCACTACTAACATAACTTCAACCTGAGGACTGTCCTCACTCACACCTAACCTTACTCTTATCCACATTTACTTCAAGCCCAACCTTTTAGACACCCTGCCAAATC
>JABUQX010088038.1:5000-22702 GCA_015478945.1 Trachelipus rathkii
TATTATAATATTATATATATATATTATATATATATATGTGTCTGTATTATATATGGTATATGTTTAAAGTGTTTATAAACCACATAGATAGGAAAAACTTTAATTAATGATTTATTATCTCTATACCTATCTTATCTAGTACACCTTTCTTATCTATCTTATTACCTTATAGAAAAAGGATATATATATAATATATATATATATATATATATATATTATATATATATATATATATATATATATATATATATATATATATATATATATTATAAAAATATATATATATATATATATATATATATATATATATATATACCGTATATATAATTATATATATATATATATATATATATATATATTATATATATATATATATAATAATAAATATATATATATATATATATATATATATATAATATATTATAATAATATATAATATATATATATTATTATATTATATATATATAACAATATATCCGACCTTATAGACTTCTTTATGGTTATCTTTACATCATATCCGGTATAATATATATATATATATATATATATATATATATTATATATATATATATAATATTATATATTATATATAGTATATATATATATATTATTATGAGAGAGAGAGAGAAATGGAAATGTTGGGACTATACATTGAATGAGATAAAAATTGCAAAAAAGTGAAAAATGTGATATTGGTACTTATTAAATTGCTTATATTTTCTAAACCAAGCCAAAACCAAAATTAATTCATTAAAAAAAATGAAATATACATATATAACAATAATTGAGCAACGTTTGAAAAAAATCGAATAATAGTTTTTTTTTCAAGGTCAAGGTCAAGGTCACCAAAAGGTCAAATTTTTTATTTGACCTCCGAGGTCAAAATCATCTAAATAAATGTTGTACAGCTATTCAAGATCTATTAAATGGTCTTTACACGATGCTTCTAAGTGCCATAGAAGCCGAGATATTGTATTTTGACCTAGGACTACTCTCTCAAAATCGAACATTTTGACCAAAGTTTCAAAGGTCATATTTTCTGAACCGTATGAGCTAGAGACCTGCAATAAACGCCATTCATATTTTCTCAACAAGATCTGTTAGTGTGCCAATTTTCATGCAAATCGAAAGGGGTCAGGGAAAATGTCGTGTTGAAGTGACTTGGAATGACCCATATATATATATATATATATATATATATAATATATATATATATAAATATATATAATATATATATACATATATATATATATATAAATATATATATATATATATATATATAATATATATATATATATATATATATATATATATATATATATATATATATATATATTAGGGGTGTACCGGGAACGAAATTTTCAGTTCCGCCGGAACCCGGAATTGCGGAATCAAAATAAATTCAGGCAGAATTCCTGCCGGCAACCGGAATTTCTTATGAACTTCCCTTTAGTGAAATATAACTTAAAATTTTTTTTTTTATATAATATCATAATTACGCTTATATCCACTAACAGCTTCACTTTCACAAATAAGCAAAATCAATCAATTGAAGAGAATATCTGCAAGTCAAAAAATTTTAATAGTAAAGGGAGAGGTCTTGTATTTTCTAGAAACAGGGAAACCACAAAGAGCAATAGATCCAAGCCGTGAAGTAAGTGAGTTTTGAGGAGAGAGTTTCTCCCCAAAAAGATTTGGCATATCAATGACCCCAAATCAAAGAAAATAATGAATTTTATGGCAATGAGTAACCAGCCATTGACAACAATCACAGAAGAGAAGGGATTCATAGAACTTAATTGCCCATCTTCAACCAAAATATATTTTTCTAGAAAATATTTTGTAGAAAAGATGTTCCAACTTCATACAGGAAATTGAGATCAGCAGTATTCGAGAAGTTATCTAAGGCTGATCAGATATCATTTACTACAGATATATAGAGAGCTAAATAATTCAAACGACTCATTTATTTCTTTAACTGCAACTCTGCTTACCATCGAGTTTGTAAAATGGATGTGTACTCCATTGCAAGTATTTCCCAGGTTCTCATTCTGGAATTAAAATCACAATGAGTTTTGAAATTACGATGAATAATTGGGAAAATTCCTCCTACAATCCATTTGATGCTTCGAGATGGAGCATACAAAATGAAACTTGGAACTGATTTAGCAGGATACACGAGTTTTTCTTGTTTTATTCATAAACTTCAATTTATTAAAGATGCCTTATTTTCTCAAAGAACAGTGTGATTTAATAAAGAAATGTAGGAATATTTGTACACATTTCAATCATTCCAGTTTTTAAGCTGTAATGAACTTAAAAGAATACAAAGAGAGTTGGATCCACATCTTGCAAGCCCACTTATGCCAATTCAAGATGTTAATAACAAGGTTGAATAGCAATTATTTGATTTCTCGAAAGAATTGAATGTTGAAAAAATCTCTGCAAGTTTTATATTAAGAACATCAATCATTTAAGCCTTTGACTGACTAATAATGGCAAAATACTTGGAAAAAAAATTCTAAAGAGTTTTGCAACATTCTCATGTTACTGGAAACCTATAAGGCAACAATCCAATTATTCATTCAATTATTCTACATATTGAGCTCTCCAGCATATCCTTCAAACTCTTAGGATCATAGCAGAGAAAAAAGAAGAGCTGAAGAAGCATTAGAGTTTAGATTGAATAAAAAAGAAGAGAAAGGATCAATAGATATATATCAAAACAAGATAATTATTTAAATACTGTAGTAAGACCAAGATACTAACTGACTTTATATTTTCTAATGAAATAAGAGAATTGAGCAGAAAATGGATGCTTGAAGAAATATGCAAATAATTGAAGATAGAAAGTGTGATACTAGTAGTAGCAGTACAGAAGAAGGTCAGGAGATGAGTCATTTTCAGAAACGAGCACTATCTACAATAAACTTAGATTTGCCAAGTACCTCAAAATCATCAGGAGCATTAGGAAAAGAAATTACTGCAAAAGTTACTTAAGTTTACTTTTTCTCAGAAATTAGTAATTCCGGTTCCGGCCGAGTCAGTTAGTGTAAAAAAGGAAAAAAAAGAAAAAATAGTGGCTCTTCAAAAGGTGAAATTCTTAAAGAAAATGGCTTTTTTCAGAAAATCATTTTTTTAGGAAAAGAAGAATTCTTAATTGGTGGAAAGTGACCAACCAAATTCCCAAACATAGCAGTACCATAGCCCAAAAATTGCTCTCCTTTCCAGCTCCTCCATAATAACGAGAACTCGATTTTCATTTTCAGAAGCAGGAAATATATTTGAGGAAAAACGTTTAAAAATATCGCCCAATACTGGTGAACAGTTTTTCTTTTACTTCACCACAATTCAGCAATATTTTCAAAAGTGTTTAAAGAAAGTTAACTTTATATATATATATATATATATATATATATATATATATATATATATATATTATATAATATATATATATATATATAATATTTTTATTATATATATATATATATATAAAAAAATCGTTACAATATATATATATATATATATATATATAATCTTGGAAATTAAATTTGAATTTAATGTGAATATCTTATAATCCTATATTTTGAGGTATTTGAGTAAACTTTATTTAAATAATACTGTAGGTATGTGATACACTGTATGAATACTACACAAGGCTACTATTATATTTTGTTAAAAGATGGGCTATGGGTTATATAAAATAAATCTCTTCCAGCAAATTTTTTCTCAGAAGTAAATTAGTAATTCCGGTTCCGGCCGGAATTTTTCAAAATTCCGGCCGGAACCGGAACCGGAAAAAATGTCAAATTCCGGCCGGAATTCCGGTACACCTCTAAATATATATATTATATTTAGTAATATGTAATAATATATATGTATATTATATATATATATCTATATATATTATATATATTTATATATACCGTTATATACTATATATATATATACTATATGCCATTGTGGTTTTTAAGTAACTTGGACTTCGTACTTGATACCATGTACTTGTACTTGTAGCTTGTACTTGAACAAATTTTAGAGTACTTGTACTTGAACAATTCTAGAGTACTTGTACTTGTACTTGTACTGAAAAAAATGAATAACCAACTCTGAAATATATAAATATTCAGATATAAATATTTTATCTTAATTTAGAAGAGAAAATATTAATGAGATATATAATAATATATATATTTATTATTTATATATATATATATATATATATATATATATAATATATATATATATATATATAAATATATATATATATATATGACCTTAGGTACTTCATTCAATATTTCACTTTTTCTAAAATTTAAACAAATTCGGACGAGATTTTTTTACTTAGAAATAAATATAAAAATTGTGAAGCTTTAAAAAAGATTATAACGTGTGGTTCTTTATATATAATATATATATATATAGTATTATAATATATATATAGTTATATATATATAATATATATATATATAATATATATATATATATTATTAATATATTTTGATATTTTATATTACTTTATTTTTGAAATGCCCCACCACCTCTCCTGCTTTCGCAGGATGCCCCTCTCAACCTCACTGGAAGTTCCAGGTCGGAATTTTTTTTAAAATAAAAATAATTTCCCAAAAATTATAATAATAATTGAAATAAATGAAGAATATAAAAAAAAAGATCTTAGAAAAAAAATTAAATCTCATATTAAATAATAATAATATAAATAATAATAATAATAAATAAAAGCTTCCAAAAAATCTCAATGAAAAAACAAATTTAAACTAACTCTTAAAAAGACATGTTATAACTAATTTTAAAACCTTTGCAACTATTTAAATTTATTTCCTGTCAAATGAACTTGTTCGAAAGTATTGATATAATAGAAAAAATGTTAAAGCAGAGTGTAAAAGCAATATATATATATATATATATATATATATATATATATATATATTTATATAATATTATATATATAATATATATATATATATATATATATAATATATATATATATATATATATATATATATATATATATATATATATATATATATATATATATATATATATATATATATTATATAATATATATATATATATATATATATATATATATATATTTATATATATATATATATATATAATATATATATATATATATATATTATATATATATATATATTATATATATTATAATATATATGTTGGGCGGGGTGACCGGGCCCTCCTTTTTTGGAGGGGATTCGGTACCACTCTAATAAATAAAAAATATAAAAAATACTAATCTTTTTTTTTCGCTCATTCTAATAGCCCCCCACGTTAGCTTTAAAAATCATGATTTTGGTATTACATTAAAAAAGTTTTTATATTTTTTAAAAAATATAATAACGAGGCTATAAAATGCCTTCATAGAATTTCACTTTTGAAAAATGTGAGTTTTTTAACTTGGCTATAAAATGAATAATTGTGAATGGATTTTAATTATTTTTTTCAGTGAATACACTCGAGTATGTTAAGCTTTAAACTGGCAAAGTAAATTTTTGTTCAAAACAGTATTAGTGGCAAAATCACAGGGCCTAACTTGGTCCGATTCACCCTGCCGTAATTGATAATAGGTCTGCAGATGTATATAAGAGTTGTAAGAAATAGAAATAATAATTTTAAAAGATGAGGATCTCGAAAGTCAGTCAGCCTGTGACCTGCAGTAACAAGTTCGACTGTTCTTCCAGATGGGGAGGGATTAGAGAGTGCCAAGTAATGTTGAGTTTTCTGAAGGGAAGACTGAAACATTGGTAATTGGAGACTCTATTGCCGATACCTAGACAGGGATTTCAAAAGAATAAAAGAAACGATTGAGAGTAATGTTAATCCAGGTGCCAGAGTGATGCATATCGTAGGATACGGAATACGATAGAGAGATTGATTCTCAAATGTTGATTCAGAATTGATTGTACATGTGGGTACATAATTGAATTATTGGACATAGAAGGGTCAGAAAGAATTATATAGCAGATTAATAGGAGATTGATTCAGAAGATGAAAGTTTGTGGAAGAAGGTGCATGATTTCCTGGATTTTACCTAGGTTAAGGTTGCAGGTCAGGAATGGGGGAGTAGGGCTTCAGGGTGTAAAATGAAAGGGTTAGGAAATTATGTTTTTTCAGAAAAATATTAGGTTTTTTGGGAATTTGTGGAAAGCATTTCTGGATAAAGATCTTTTTGCAGCAGATGGAGTCCACTTGAGTCGTAACGGTGTTGGGCTTTTCAGTACCAGATTGGAGTCTTGTTTAGCAAAAAACTAGGTAAAGTTGGGGGTGGTGGGCTAAATCTAGATACAAATAATAGCAATGGTAACTAAAATAGTGGGGAGATAAATAAAGCTAGTGTTGTTACAGGTTCAAATAATGATGATGATATAAAATAACATTTCGACTACAATGCTTTTTACACAATGCCATATAGCCCTTAGAAATAAAAAAGATGAGCTGATTAGTTATAACATAAATGAAATCAGACATTATTTGCATAACTGAGACAATGGGTTAATGAAGAATTATATGGAGACTCCTTTCAGGAATATGAAATAGACGGATATTCCCTTTATTTATACCAAGCGTAGAGGAAAAAAGGGTGGTGGTGTGGCGCTTTATGTTAAAAGCAATATTCAATCCGTGTATTAATGACTGACTTTTAAAATGAATCATGATATTGAATCGGTGTGGGTATTCTTATATACAATAAATCATTTAGAAATAGGGGCATTTTATAGACCTCCTGGCCAGAGTCAAGATATTAGACGTGGAAATTGTGAAAGAAATAGAGACCGCATGCCACAGTAAAAGAAAAAAGGTATAGTCATAATGGGGGATTTTAATTTTCCGGGGGCATTCATTGGGATTCTTTGTCTAATATGGACCATAGTAATTCTGTATTTATAAATTCAATAAATTGTAAACTAGATACTTTTTGACCCAGATGGTTCAAGAACCCACAAGATACGAATGCACTATTAGACCTAATATTAACTAACGATGAAAATTGGTGGATGAAGTTGAGTTGAGGAGAATTTAGACTGTGACCATAATATAATTAGATTAAATATGAATGTGATATCTGGGCCCAAATTGCAAATTAATAAGGAAAAGATCTTACGATTCCGAAAATGGCGATTTTACCAATATTCGAGACTGCTTAGTTACAAACTACTGGGATAAGAGTTTTAAAGAACGCAAAACTGTTTTCATCATGGGGACATTTTAAGCAAATTTTAACGAATATTCAGTCAGTAGTTTTTAAGATAAACCCATTAGGGTGGCAAAGAGAAAACCTGTTTGGTGGATTAGAGAGAGAGAAGAGAAAATTAATGAAAAGCGTAGATGCTGTTTTAAAATATTCAAGGTAGTATAGGGAAGATGACTTTAGAAAAATTCATAGGAAAATAGAATGAAACTTACCAATCAATAAGAGAGGAAGAGAGAGGCAGACAATTAATTTAGCAAGGATAGTAAATAAGAAATCTGAAGAAGTTTTTTTTAGCTTTTATAAATTTAAAGTAAGAATAGGACGATTGGTCCAATTAAAATTGATGAAAATTTAGTGAGTTCAGATAAGGAAATGGTCAACATTTTCAATGCTTATTTTGCTTCAGTGTTTACAGAGGAAAGATTAGATAATAGTTTGGAGACTAATATTTCTTGTATGCATGTAACAAATAGACATCTACAGAATTTGAATTTGAGTAAAGATATAAAAACGTTTATTAGATCATGATTGACGCCAGTAAGCTGCAGGCCCCTGATGGTATATATGGTAGAAATCTGAAAGAGGGTAAGTGCCAGCCTTGCAAAGGCACTGTATTTGATTTTTAAGCGATCTATGACATTTCCGACGCTACCAGATGACTGGAAAATGGCAAATGTTGTGCTATTTATAAGAAGGTAGTAAGGAAGATTTGGGAAATAATAGGCCAGTTAGCTTAACATCTCTGTTGTAAAGGTTCTGAAAGTTACTGAAAGTTCATATAGAGAAATATTTAGAAGATAACAGGGTATTGTATGCTCCCCAGCATGTTTTAGAAAGGGTAGGTCATGTCAGACAAACCTTTTTAGAATTTATGGAATACATTACTGACTGTATCGACGCGAGGAGATCCAGTTGATATTTTATATTTAGACTTTAGTAAAGCTTTTGAATAAGGTTCCGCACATAAGGCTGAATGAAAAAGTTATTGCAATGTGGTATAGGTGAGTGGTACATGGTTGGATTAAGAGTGGTTGCGAAATAGAAAGAAAACAGTGTGTACAACTAAATGGGAAATAAATAATCATGGGAAATAGTGAAGTGTGGTGTCCAGGGGTCAGTGCTGGGGCCACTATTTTTCCTCATATATATATAAAATATTTAGACCAGGACTTAAATGCAAGGTTTCAAAGTTTGCGATGATACTAAAGTGGCCACCTCAGTTAGGAATAGTGAAGGATGCATAAGATTCAAAAATGATCTTGATAAACTTCTTGGGTGGCAGATAAGTGGCCAATGAATTTTAATAGTAAAAGTGTAAGGTTCTTCAACTAGGTTACTCAAATAAAAGTTTTAATTACGATATGAATGGGGATTGGGCCTGAGTCTGTGGACCAAGAAAAAAGATTTAGGTGTGATTTATAAGCAGTATTTTGAAAGTAGCTAATCAGTGTTGAAGCCTAGAAATAAAGCTAATAAATGCTGGGCATAATCAATCGCAATGTGTTTACAAGAGCAAGGAAGTAATAAGTAAAATGTATAATAGCTATGTTAGGCAGTATAGAGTTTTGCAAAGTTTTGGCCCTTATTTAAAGAAAGACTGAGATATGCTAGAGAGAGTTGCAACGTAGAGCAAAAAGGATGATTTCTGGGTTTGAGGGTAAGAACTATGAGGAGAGGCTGAGGAGTTAGGAATGTTTTCTTTAGAAAGGCGATTTCCCAGAGGGGACATGATACAAGTTAACAAAATATTTTCATCTATTGATAATACAGAGATCAATAAATTTTTCACAGTAGTAAAGCATGGACAGGTGACCAGGGGGCACAATAAGAAAAATTAGGAAGAAAGCATGCCATCTTGATATAAGAAAGCATGCATTCAAGTAATAGGGTTTTGTTAAATTTGGAAATAGTCTGCGAGGAGGTGTTGATGGTGACTCGATTGCAAACATTTAAGAAAGGGTTAAGATTTCGTTTATGGATGGGTTGGGAATCATATAATATATTGACGAAGACAATTGGCGGGTTTTTAGTTGTGATATAGTTATAGTTTAGATGGCAAATGTGTACCATAAACTTAGTATTATGCATGTGGATTGGTTGGGTATCAATTATTTAATATCAATTAGTTTTTGACTAAGCCAAATTGAGAATTTGTAGTTACAAACAAATTGCAAGCCCTAGGGTGCTTTGTGGATTTCATGAGCATGTTTGGGATAGTGGGTTCGACTGGGACAGTCTGATAGGCCCATGTGGGCTTTTTTTATCTGTCCTCTTTTATTCTTTGTTTCTTTTATCAGTGATGAAGGGTGGCTCGAGAAACTTGCATCATCAACCTTTACAGATTCTTATTGACATTTTTACTTACATATAATTAATTTAAAAATTTGCTTTTATATATTTTAATAAAAATTAAATAAAAATCAACTTTAATCCAAAAAAAAAACGAATTTTCAAAAAAAAGTGTCAAATTTTGACGAGGAAAGGGGGAATCGGACACCTTATTTTGATTATTATTTTAATGTATCATTCCTGAAAAGCAAGAAGTTATTTATTACAAATTGTAATATAGTAAATAACTACAAATCAAGTAAAGTTAAAATATAAACATTGACAATTATATGTAAAAAGAGGGTTTAAACAGAGGTCTGAGTCACCTCAATGTGGTCTGATTCACCCCTCACGGTCGGCTGAAGGAGCTTTTATTAAAACTTTAAAAAAACTTTTATTATTAAAATTACATTATTATTTTTTTAGTGTGTTTATTACCTACTATATGGTCTTGAATTTAAAAAAAAAAAAATTCCAAAAAGTGTATTAGGGGAAGGTCGGGAGACGAAGTTATACCTAAAAGTGGTCCAAGTCACCCCGCCCTGACACTATATATATTATATATATATTATATAATATATATATATATATATAATATTATATATATATATATATATATTATATTATAATATATATATATATATAATATATATATATATATATGGTAAAACTGAACATTTCGTCTGACCCATTATTGAGAATCCAAAAATTTCTAAGTTCAAAAAAATTTTAAGTTCAGAAAAGTTAAGATTAAGTTAGGTTTTTTAAATAAAATTGTTTAGTGGCAAGCTTCTGGCATAATTCAAGCTTGCTACTAAAGAATTTTCTTAAAAACTAACTAACTTTTCTGAACTTAGAAAATTTTTTGTCTCAAAATGTGTGGGTCGCTGTCTTGCATATTATATATATATATAATATATATATATATATATATATTATATATATATATATATATATATATATATATATATATATATAATATATTATATATATATATATATATATATATATATATATATATATATATATATATATATATAGTATATATATATATATATATATATAATAATATATTAAATATATAATATATATATATATATATTTAATTAATATTAACAAAAAAGTAAAAAGATATTGATATATATTTTTTTTTTTTTTGGGCTTACACCTAAGCTTAAAAAAATGAGTATACTTAGGCAATTTATTTCGGTTTAAATTTGATTTTATGTATGTAGTTTGTAAATAGGATAAGACGCCTGAGTTTTTTTTTTTTTAATTAAAGAATACCATAGAGTGGGATACACGTTGCCCCAATGCAGACCGCCCGCGGGCTCCCGGCAACACTGGTGCCTAAAATTAAAAATTAATTTTAATTTTTTTATACAGCAATGAAAGAACGCAATCTTCAGCATAAAATTTATAAGAAAAAAAAAATACCTCATTTTTTGATTTGCGCATATTCTATTTCTGTAAAACAAGACTTCCACAGCCTATAAACGAAATATTAAATAAACCAAGTCCTAATTATTTATTTAAATCTTTTTAACCTTAAATAACTTATACCCTACTTACCTAATCAAACCTAAAATATAAACTAATCAAAGATTCAAACTTTTGAAATTATAGAAAAAGTCGCTCTACGTCTATCATTCCAGCAAAAAACGTAAAGTAGAGCAAAGAGGGGTGTCCTCCCAATTTTATGAAAATCAGAGGATATACTCTAAAAATAATAATAATGAATAGTGAAAACAAAAATCTGCGCTCTTTAGGAAAAAAAGTTACAGCCTCTCAAAGTTGTTAAAACTTCCATAGACTTTTTCATTTTTGATCCATCAAGGTTAGGTCTCATTTCAAGGCCCTCTTAGTTTCAGGTTATGATAAGTTTGTTAGGTATACACAGAGAAAATCTATGCATAGGTAACAAATCTTATCATAACCTGAACTAGAATGGCCATAAAACGAGCACAAGGCCAACTAATTTTTTTTTATAAGCTTATGGAAAAATTTTAAACTTTGAGAGGCTGTAACTTTTTTTCCTAAAGACTTAATCATTTTTTTTTTTTTTTTTTTTTTTTAAGCTTCATTATTTTTTTTTGAGTATTTTTTTAAAAAAATAAAATTTATTTTTTTTTATAAGAAAATCCTATGGGATTTTTAACAACTGAGAGGCTGTAACTTTTTTTCCTAAAGAGACCTCTGATTTTCGTTTTCACTATTTTTCATTATTATTTTTTTAGAGTATATCTTGTGATTTTCATAAAAATCAGGGGTGACACCCTTCTGCTCTACTATGACCCAACAAACAAATAGGAAACTGGCAACACATCAATTTTTTTCAGAAAGTGTTAGGTTATCTGGACTTTAACCATATATATATATATATATATATATATATATATATATATATATACTAAATATATATATAAATATATATATATATTTATATATAATATAATATATATATAATATATATATAAAATTGAGGAATATTTTCAACTACAACATGTGGCAGTGTTGCTTCATACCAATATCAAAACATGGACTGATTTAAAAAAAATATTGATTTTTTTAGAATTAGTTAATCTCAACTATTGCCAAAGAAAAAAAATCATTAAAACAACTATTCCCAATAATTCAAATAATTATTCCCAATAATCTACTAATTTAGGTGTAATGTCAATACAGCAGTAGCTTGGGTGCCCGATGCTTTATTTCGAGAATATTTATTAATTTGAGAATAATTGAACACAACCACAATTGTGACACAACCACTCACAATGAAAGATAACTATGAAAAGAGTCAAAAGACTCAAAAGAGCTCAAACTGCTCAGCAAGCTATTAGATAAATTTTAATCGGCTTAGAGCGGGAGATTGGGACGTAAAGAGGACGATGACAATGGGACATTTGCTCATAACACATGAGTGTCCGTTAAGATTTTCAAGGGTACTACTTATGCAGTTTATGCTGTTATGCTGAAAGAAATTTTGTACCTTTAATAGATGACTCAAGAATAAAATTTATCATTAAATATTATTATTATTATTATTATTATTATTATTATTATTATTATTATTATTATTATTATTATTATTATTATTATTATTCTTCATTATTATTATAATAAATATTATTATATTATTATTTTATTATTATTATTATTATTATTATTATTATTATTATTATTATTATTATTATTATTATTATTATTATTATTATTATTATTATTATTATTATTATTATTACTATTATTATTATTGTAGTAAGTAATATAATTAAACCAAGTAAAATTTATGATTACTGAATTTTCTACTAATATAATCTATAAAACTAAACGGAGTTTGCTTTTAAAATTAAACCTATATGGAACTTGGTACAAAATAAAACATTTTTGAAGGTGTCTGGGGTTTTAGATCTGATTCAGTATATTTATGTCACTGATTCAGAAAGTACCATTCATTTTGTTCTAGGAGCTGTAATTTTTGAGATACTCCATGTCATTACTTATTTATTATCCTTTTGGGACGGTATTACGAGTTTCTCGTATTTCAAATTGTATCTGCATAATTAAATTGCAGCTTTGATTTAGCTGGTATTTTGCTGATGTTGAGGTTTTGCATAAGCTTTGTACATTTACCGACGTGTATTTTTTCCTTTCCTGTAGCAGGTCCTGACATAGATTCATCGCGAAGGGATTATTTAAATCTTCCTGATATATTTTGTTTAATTTGTGGAGAGTACATATTCATTGAAAAGAGGTAAACTACTACTAATTTTGCTAAAATAGCTTATTTTGCCTGTTTCAAAGCACAACTCTTGAGCCAAGATAAGTCACGTTTAGCTCATGATGTACGGTGTAAAACGTTTGCGGAGCCCCTGAGGTAATAGACGAGTGGAAAAGGAAAGTGCCTGAAATTTAGTACACCAATAATATAGAGAGAACAGAAAAACCATAGTAATAAATGTTACTTTTATTTGGTGAATATAAAGGGCATCAATGAACGTAATCAGGGTTAATTGAAGCATCTTGAGAAAGACTCCACCAGACGGCCTATTTCACATTCAGATGAGAGATAAGATACCTGTACCATCATTTAGTCACATTCCGGAGCTCACTCAAGAAGAGGATAAGTCATTTACTGACAAAGAAAGCATTTGTGAGCAAAATGAATGTGATTTCTTAAGCCCGTCATCAGTTGGAGAAAAGTTTAGTAAACACAAATTGAAAGACCCCATAAGGGACTTAAGTCTGTCAAAGAAATCTTCTGATTTGTTAGTTTCCAAGCTGGAAAAAAATCGGTTACAAGGAACTAAAATCACATTATAACGCGAGAGAAAAAGATTTACTGCCATCATCTCAAAAGAGAACGATTTTTTTTCTGCAACAGTGGGGTAGCTGATGAAACTGGTCATATTAATATACACAAGAAGCGGTTATTCATAGATGGCTCAAAGGGAACTTAAAATGTGTTCTTCTCCATAACGGCAAAAGATACAGATCAATCTAAGTTGGTCATGCAGTCAATATAAGTGAAGTGCACGGGACAGTATCTTTAGTCCTTTGAAAGATATCATACCGAGATGGTGCACCAATAGGTAATTTGTGTGAATCTCAAGATAGTAAATTTTTTCATTCGACAGCAGGGTAGGCACAACAAGTATCCATTCAGTATAGTGAAAGATGAACACAGGGTGAGAAGACAGCGGGCTCTTAGAGATAACATGGTGGCTGGAGAAAAAATATCATAAAAATACCTTTGATTCATAGAAAAAAATCTAGGAGGTGGTGTTCTCAGTTTTTAAGTCTTAGCAAGAATGAACCAAGAAGAGAATAGCTCACACTCTCACGACCGACCAGTGACGAACCTGGGTCTCTCACTTAGTTGGGCGAGTGCTTTACCACTGAGCTACCGGACGCTATTTTGGGGCTTGATCCAATCCTTCTTGACCATATTACAGCCGACTCTGCCGAATGTCCATTCTTACAATAAATAGTTGTTTTTTTTTTTTTTTTTTTTTTTTTTTTTTTTTTGTTTTTTTTAAAGTTCACACCTCACGGGCATAGCCCTATTCTAGGAGGGTAACTTCTCTAGATAATTTCTACCTAGGATCCGAACTAGGATTCGAACCCACGACCTTGCCATGCGACTCCGTCGCTCTACCGTTTGAGCCACGGTATATATATTGTTGGTCCATTTATTTTACTTAGCTTATATTATATCAAAAAGAACCAAGAATTAAATTTTGCTGCACCTCCGTTAACTAAAATATATTTAATTTTGTTTAAATTTTATCAAATTTGGCATTTGTAATTCCTTTTTCTTAAAAGTTTTTTTGCACAGTCTAATCAAATGTTCTCTTAGAAACCATCTCCTTCCCCAGCATTCAAACTTCCAATCCCTCGTTGCCAGCTCTTATATTTCTTGATCTTCTTTTCTAATTCCTTTCTTACGAATCTTCTCTTTTCTTTTTCCACTATTTTTCAATGCGTCCACTCTCAACCCCAGTCGGCTCATATATTATCTCATTACCTTGTTCACTTAACTTCTCACCTTTATTCTTCCCACTTCCTTCCTTACCTCTTTCCTCTCTATCCAAGCCCCCACTAACTTAATGTTACATAAAACAACATATTGATCCGATAATCCCATTCTCCGTCCCTTCATTAATTTAACATCCATCACATACTTCAACATTCCTTCTTCACAACACAAATTTAATCATACTTTTCACTTTCAACTCTAATATACTTATGAATACTCTATGTTTGAAGAAAGTATTACTTACACACATACCTCTTTCCTCACAGAAATCAATCACTCCTTACCATTCTCATTTTCTCCCGTCACCCTAAATTTACCTGTCATATCATCCCTTTTCTGACCACCTCTCCGACCATTTAGATAGCCCAACACAATTAATCTGAATCTTCTACTCACCCCATTTAAAACATCATTCAGATTAGCCCAGAAAGTCGCACTCTTCTCAACATCACCCTCAGATGGACCGTATGTTACAACCACACATACCCTGACCTTTTCAAACTTAAATTTAACTATTAGATTCTAGTACCCACACAAACAAAATCCACCATAACTCCGTGCCACAACTGCCACATGTCACTCATAAAAATTGCAACTCCTTCTATTCCCTTCTCATTCCTTCTCCACCTCCAGCACATCACTACATTTCACTACACCACTCATCTTCACCGTTTCCTTTCATCTTTGTTTCAGTCATAGCGAGAAAATCAAATTTACCCTTTCTAAATACATCCATCACCTCTGTAGGGCCACAGTAGGGGGGATAAGAGGAACTGTAGGAACTATAAGGGAATTAGTTTACTGAGTGTTGCAGGAATATATAATATATATATATATATATATATATATATATATTATATATATATTTATATATTATATATATATTATATATATATTATATATTTATATATAATATCAATATATATATATATATTATATATATATGCTGGTATTTTGGTTGAAATAATACGTCGAGGGACTGAAGATTGATTGGTGAAGGACAATGTGCATTTAGAAGTGGTAGAGGATGTGTGGATCAAATTTTTACATTGAAACAAATGATTGAGAAAATGAGAGATAAGAACAATAAATTATATTTAGGTTTTATGGATTTGCCACAGGCGTGTGACAGGATTAATAGAGAAGCTCTATGGCAGATGTTTGTGATATATAGTGTTGGAGGCAGGTTTCTGAAAGTAATCAAAAGTATGTATGACGATAGTGAAGCATGTGTAAGAAGAATAAATGGAGTTGAAAGTGATTGGTTTAATATTAAGAGTGAAGTGAGGCAAGGATGTGTTATGTCTCCTTGATTATTTAATTTGTATATGGATGGGGTTATGAAAGAATTAAAGGTGGGGGTGGCAGGGGAAGGTGTTAGACTGATGAAGAATGGAAGAGAGTGAGGATGGCCACTTCTTGTGTGTGGATGATTTGGTTTTGTGTGGTGAATCTGAAGAGAGTTTGAGAGGATTGGTAGAGAGGTTATGCAGGGTGTGAAAAAGGAGAGGTCTGAAATTAAATGTAGATAAGAGTAAGGTTATATTAGTGAGTGAGGAGAGTCTGTGGTGTGAAGTCATGTTAGATGGTGAGCAACTGGAACAAGTATTTGAGTTTAAATATTTAGGTATATGTAGATGAAAATGGAAAGAATGATGCAGAATGCAGTAGGAAAGCTGTGAATGGTAGGAAGGTGGCTGGTGCAATTAAATCCTTGGTGGACGTGAAGGAACTTAGCCTTGAATGCGCTAGGGTTTTCCATGAGGGTATGTTATTACCGGTGTTAATGTATAATAGTGAAACTGTGGTCTGGAATAAGAGGTATAAATCTAAACTACAAAGTATTCAGATGGACAATTATAGAGACGTACTAAGTGTGAGATGAATTGATAAAATTAGGAATGAACGCGTTATTGAGTTGGTGTAGTGTGAAAAAGAGCATAAATGGGAGAATAGACGAGAGTACATTGAGATGGTTTGGTCATATGGAAATGATGGATGATAGTCGGTTGGTTAAGCGGATATATAGTGGTGAGTTTGGTGGGAATCGACCGACTGGGAGTCCGAAGAAAAAATGGATTGAGTCAGTAAAGTAATGCCTGAAAGAGAGGAATGTTAGTTTGGCAGAGGCGAGAAGAAAGGTGCATAACAGGATTAAATGGCGGAATTTTGCGAGGGGGTATGACGAGATACCACAGTGAAGCCTCAAGGTGGAATTTTTGATTGCAATGATTTTTAGTGGGGGTATAAATGGGACGGTTAAAGGCGGAATTTTCTTTTCGACTTGCGTCATGTTCTTCTACTACATTTCTGTTCCGGTGTATGCTACGCAACTCACCCCAATCTAGGGATAGAAGGAAACTAATATAATATATATATATTATATATATATATATATATATATAGTATATATAATATATATATATAATAATATTATAATTATATAATATAATATAATATATATATATATATATAATATATATACTAATATTATATATATATATATAATATATATATGAGGGGTGAACCCTTATTTGCTTGCTTTAAGCGTGCTCCCATGCTTAAGAGAAAAACTAGTAAATAGAAAATTTCGATAGT
>JABUQX010088039.1:0-5000 GCA_015478945.1 Trachelipus rathkii
AAGAGATGCATACATTTATAATAATATAAACGTTGTTCTTAATCCCTATTTAAGAAGAGAATATTCATATAAAGATAAATCAACGAAAAAAATGGGAGGAAATATTTTTCTAAATAATGGGGGACAAGAATGGGGATACAAGCGAAGGAGGTAACTGGAGACGATTGGGGGGGGAGAGAAAAGGGGAGATATACAGAAGGGATTTGAGGGAGTTGGCCTGTGGCTTTCATACAAACCACATAAAAGGGTTCGCGCTGTACGATCCTGGCTCGAATACCGGCACAAACTGTATGAAGCGCAACAAAAAGAGGTTGAATCAATTAGTCGCAGCAGGTGTGTTGAAAAGAACAAATGCCACTTGGTCAGCACCGTTTAGTGTTTTAGATAAAGGGGGGGGGGAGAGTTAGATTGGTAACAGATTTTAGAGAGCTTAATAAAAGAACAGAGGTAGATATATTCGGTCTTCCAAATATTTACGATGCAATTTTCGCACTCAAAGGTGCTCGGTATTTCAGCAAGGTAGATTTGACGAGCGGCTTTTACAACCTTCCATTGCATCCTGATTGCCAGAAGTACTTTGCAATAACAAGCAATCTCGGGACCTTTATATATACTTCTTTACCGATGGGATTCATAAATTCGCCTGCAGCATTTCAAAGAATGGTGAATATATTATTGTCTGACTTAAAAAACTGTCACGTATATATTGACGACATTTTACTCTTTACAGAAACCGCTGAAGAGCATGAAAGACTTGTTGAGACTGTTTTAAAAAGATTAAATTATTTATCTATCTGTGTTAATGAAAAAAAGAGTAGATTTGGGGTATCTGAATTAGAATATTTAGGCTTCATAATAAGCGCCGAAGGTGTTAGAGCGAACCCAGAGAAAGTTGCAGAGATAGTAACGTATAAAAAACCGCATACTATTAGGGAGATGAGGGGGTTAATAGGAAAACTTTCGTTTTATAGAATAATGCTCCCTTGCCTAGCAGACTTAATGGGTCCATTAACAGACTATTTAAAAGGAAAATCATATTCCAGAAAAAGAATACTGTGGAACGAAAAGTCGGAGAAGGCTTTTAGCGCTGTCCAAAACGCTATAAAAAATTCCTGCCTATTAGCCTACCCCGGCACATCAACGCCCATAAAAATATTCATCCATGCCTCGTCAAATGCTTTATCAGGCGTTATTCTGGGGGATGATCAAGACAGCCGCCCTTATGCTTTCTATTCATCCACCCAGTCGGCTATTGAAAAAAGATATGATGATATAAGTAAACAATTATTAATACTAAACAAAATGTTTAACAAATTCGGGTACCTACTAAGTGGGAGGAAAATAACGATATATACTCATTTGAAAGAATTAATTACCTTATATAACAAAACAAATGATGTATTAAATCAAAACGCAAAACAGGTCCGGCAACTCAATTTACTAAGCTCTTATAATGTAATTTTCAAATTAATTAGTATAAAATCCAATCCGTTAAACGAATATATCTTTAAAAATAATCCAAATTTTCAAATAGCGAATGAACAAACACACACACAAGAGGGGGAAACAACACTCGAGAGTAGTTCATTCATGGGACATTTAAACTCTACAACCGATACTAGAATCGTAGGCAATAAAAATATTTGCCCTAAAGTTGTAGAAGGTAGTAAACAAACCGCTTTGACTTTTAAAAAACCGCAGACAGAACTCGAAGCGCGTGTCTCCATAGAAAGGAATTTACTAGCCAAGTACGAAAGAGAAAAGGAAATGGATGATAAAAGAGAGAATAGAGAAATATTAGAAGAATTAACCGTGAATTTGATATCTGAATGCAATAAACAAAATAAGTTAGTGATAGATAGATTCTTAAAGAGTATTGACTACAAAAGTATAAGCGAAAAGCAAAAAGAAGATACATTTATAAAGTCATTAATAAATAACCGAGAAAAAAGTGGGTTGAAAATGGTGGAACAAAACTTTTGGTTTAATAAAGAAAGTCTAAAGCTTTATGTGGACGTGTCAATGGGGTATTCTCGTGTCATTTTGCCCGAGACCTGCGTACCGGAAGTGGTAAGGACGTTGCACTTGCAAGGCCACTTAGGGGTTAAGAGAACGGAAATTGCAGTAAAAGCAGAGTTTGTATTTGAAAGAATGCACACACGTATTAAGGAGATAGTTAGGGCTTGTAATGAATGTCAAATAAGCAAAAGCACTCGCTCAATTAGTCCTAATTATGGTCAATTCAGAGAAGTGTCGTATAAGTTTGAAGTGTTGCATATTGATATACTAAAAATGAGCAGTTGCAGGGGCTATAAATATCTGTTTACTGCAATCGATAGGTACAGTAGTTATCTTTTTGCCATCCCTTTAAAGGAGATGAATGCTGAAAGCGTCATTAAAGTCTTATTGTATGAGATTCTACCTTTCACTGGAGTGCCTGACAAAATTCTCAGTGACAATGGAGGATGCTTTAAAGCTCATCTGTTTGAAGAGGTCTGTAAGATGATTGGTGCAGAACATATTTGCACGACTGTGGGAAGTCCACAAGCCAACGGAAATCTTGAAAATAGGCATCGAGTTTTATTAGCCAGCCTTCGTTGCATGTTAAGCGAAAACGAGTTCAAACATCACGATTGGGTATCAGTCCTACCGTTTGCGCTTTTTGCAATAAGAACGGCTCCTCTAACAGAAAATGGGATTACAGCTTCTCAGGTGCTTTTTGGCCAAAACGTGAATATACCTGGGAGATTAGTAGAGTCAGAGAGACCTGGAGAAGCTATGTGTTACGATAAATATTTAAACAAGTTAGCAGGGTTGTTTGCCCAGCCGTTGGCACCGAGAGCCACTTTGAAGAACCGATCAGTGTTCGTTCCTAAAAATTTGAAGGAAACAAAGCTAGTTCTTGTAAGAAACAAACAATATAATTTAGGCAAGCTAGAAGCAAAGTATCAGGGGCCCTATAATTTATTGCGTTTCACTAATAATACAGTTTATATCTTAAAAAATGGTCAGCCTGTAGCGGAGAATTTAAGAAACATAAAGATCTATTACCATTTAGCGGAGGCCGATCAGAGTAGGAAGTAGCAGAAGAAAATAGCAGAAAAATAAATATAATAAAAATGTGAGAGAAAGAAATCATAGGTAGACAACATCTTACTAATCTTTTCTTTTACAGGTAATTCGGTCAAAGGTTATGTAATTAGAAATTTTGCAAGTGCAAAGATTGTGTACACAAATTATTGAATAATAATATTTAGTAGTTGTAATTTACCCTCCTCAAGTAGTTTTCCACCTATCTTCCTTCCTCTATCCTTGAGTTTGTTTGTAATAGAATTAAGGAAGGCATTCAGTGTGTCTAGCTATCAAACATATTGCAATTATCACAAATGGAAGCTCTCTTCCATTTGTTTTTGCAATTTATTTGAAGTCACTGGCAACCCATTTGGATTCGGGTAAAAAACGCTTTTACCAATACATGTTTGAGGAGAGGAGGGAGCGCGGCATGTAAGTGCAATACCCAGCCCCCCGACCACTTAAGTGGGGGGGAATGAAGCTCTAAACTCTTTGAAATACAAGGGGAAAAATACTGGAGGCATACGAATGCCTAACAATGCCAACTTTTTAGGGTTAAAGATTCAAACTTGTAACGGATTGGGGAGCGCTTGTGGAAGCCGCCTTGAGAGGCCCCAGCCGAAGGTATTATTATTTTAGACGCCGGACGAAACGGTTGTGTTGTTAGATATCATAGGGCCAAAGAAAGCCGGCAGTTTGCCGTGTCATTATTATTATATCAAATTAACTTGTCTATTCCATAATTAAGTACTTTCTGCCCATTGTGATTACAAAATTGATTATATCATCTGTCATATTATTATTTCACGTGCACAATTAATAAACTTCAAAAGCAGAAAAAAACTTTTCAATCCATCATTCAATTATTAATTACTTATTTAATTGGTCTGAGTAATAACCTCAGATCATATATCATATATATATATAATAAAGTATATATATACTAGTAGTAGACCTAGTAATATATATAATTTATAGTATATTAGGTATTATATAGTATATGATATATATATATAATATTATATATATATTTATGTTATATAATATATATAGTATATAATATCTCTATATATATAGGTGTTCAATGAATATACTGAATACATTTTTTTTTAAATTGTCCAAAATCTGGTCAGTCAGCATAAAGTTATCTCACGAACTTTTAGTCTTTGCCCCCCCCCCCCCCTCCAACTTCTGTATTAGCGTCTGAATGTGTGCATCAAGCGTGTGAAAACATAGGTCTGTGGGTTATGGAAAGTTGGCAGTAAAACTCTTTCTCTTCGAAAGTAAACATCGATCGAGAGTCCCCGTCTTGTATTACAACGACACGCCTCAGAGTCGTAAAATCTGTGACTTCAATAAGATTTCTTATTAACAAATTCAGTAGAAGAAAAACGAATTAGATCTACGCCGACGGTTAAAAGTCGTTAATTTGGCGCTAAAAAATATCGGGTTTAAATTTTCAAAAATGGAGGAGCAACATTTCTTTAGAAATTGATTCTTTTTTTCCATAGTCGTAAAAGTAAAATCGGTGGCGTCGATTTTTTATTTGTTTTTAATAGTTTCCGAATTGCGTTAAAAATATTTTACGACCGATTCTTTTCGGATTTTTAATTGCGCAAATGATTTAAAATACAAACACATTTAACAACAATAAAATTGAATTATATCTCATACACACACTCACGCTCACACACTCACAAACAAACGCTAGATTCATATAAAAATTTTTATTCATTATATATACAAGCTTATATCTACAATATCAACATAAAAATCGATTGTTGGTGTTCACACTTAAAAAATAACATATTATGAATCACTGGAACTCTTCCTCCGGTTCCAGCTTCAACTCCGACTACGGCTCCAGCTCCGACTTCGGCTTTCAGATCCAGCTCCGATTCCGGCTCCGACTCCCACTTTAGTTCCAG
>JABUQX010088039.1:15000-17500 GCA_015478945.1 Trachelipus rathkii
AATGCGAGCGCAGAGTGAGGGGAAAGCATAATAAGCGCTGGTTTATTATTCAAATGTTGAAGGGTTTTCCTGCAGTAGTAGCAGAAGAAGGGAGTTGTTAGACAATTGAGGATATCTGTTGCAAATCGACGTCACAAGGAGTCAAATCGTCCGGAAAGTACTCCCTACTTTCCATACTTTCTATGCAAATGACGAGGCGTCGCTTTCTTAAAGGCAACTGGTCAGTGTCTCCGGTCCTTTGCATAAATATTATCAAGTATAAATTGTTCTCTTCCGTCTATGTATGTATGTATGTAGGCCTATGTATGTATGTATGTATGTATGTATGTATGTATGTATGTATGTATGTATGTATGTATGTATGTATGTATGTATGTATGTATGTATGTATGAACATATTTTTTGGTATGTGTATTACTTATTAATTTATCTAGTAAATATTAATTTCAATCATGTATGGACAAAACGCTAATAATAAAATAATCAGTTTAAGAATAACAAAAGTTGCATATATATATATAATATATATATATATACAGTGGCGTATCCAGGGGGGGGGCCAGGGGGCCATGGCCCACCACCGAAATTTTTTAGACACTAAGCATTTTTTAAGTATACATATCGTTTTACCCTAAAATCCAGAGGTTTTAATTATCATTATATTTTTATATATAATTTTATAGATATATATCTATATATATAATATCACGTATATAGCAGAGTATAAGCATAGTATAATGATAGGATATGGTACATACCGTATATATGTGCGCTAAGTGACGTCTAATGACGAAAGATTCAAACTAACTAGGGGCAAGTAAATCACTATCTTAAACACTATGTGAAGTTTAGTAGTTATTACAAGCTATATATATATATATATATCATATATATGATCCAGCTATATATATATATGACGAGCTGAAGGTCGTGCGACTATTAGTAGGAGAAAATGTACTTTTTGTCTGGCCCCCCGAACAAAAATTCTGGGATACGCCAACTGTAAATATATATATATATATAATATTATATATATATATATAGTATTATTCTATATTTATAGTAATTAATATATATAAATCAATATATATATATATAGATAATATTTAGTATTATATTATATACTATATTATATTATATTTAATATATATATAATATATATATATATATATAGTAATATAGTAATATATATATATATATGATAATATAGTTATATATATACTATATAATATATATATATATAAATATAATATATATATATATATATATATAATATATTATATAGTAATATATATATAGTATAGTATATAGTATATGATATATATATATATAATATATATATATCTATATATATTATTTATGAGATGATATATATGTATATATCAAAGATATATATATATATTACTAGAGTTATATGAAGTAATATTGTTATGTAGATATATTATATTATATGTGACTCCTATAGCGTTATCTCCTGCTGTTCGTGCCTTAGCACGAGTTTTAATATTATTAAGAACGATCGTCTTTAAGAAATTTCTGGTCTAATAATAGTCCGAAGCGATAAAGAAAGTTCTCTCTTTTTGTTTGTTGTTGTTTTTTTTTTTTTTTGAGAAAATTGGGGTCAAGTGAATAAAAATATTGCAATAGAAATAGTTAAAAGATAATGGAGGCAGAAATTGTGCAAACGAATAAGGTGTAGAAAATATCATGCGAAAGATCGAAAGCAGACGGGTCTCTGTTATGTTGGGTTCATTGGTAATCAATTATAAAAGGTGACTGCTCGTGCTCAAATCCGAATAGGCGAAGATTGTGTGTGTGTGGTATGTGTGTGGTGTGTGTGTGTGGCATGGTGGGTGTTAGGTGTGTGTGTTGTGGTGTGTGTGTGTGTGTGTGTGTGTGTGTGTTGGTGTGTGGTGGTGTGTTTGTGTGAATTAGAGTATACATTTTTTTTTATATCTTTTGCGTTGTGCGTCACTTAGTTACATTCTCGCTTTATGTTAAATAAGTGAGACCCTACCTTTAAGTTATTTTAATATATATAGTATTATGATATATATATATAATATATATATATATATATATTATATATATTATATATGATAATATAATATATATATATAGTAATAATATATAATATATATATATATAAATGTTTGTTCTGTTTGTTGTTTGTTTGGCGTGCATAAGGTGTGAATTGCATTCCCGTATTACCACTTCTTTCTACAGAATCTAATGTAATCGAGAGCTGACCAGTTCTGAATCCTGTCTCGACTCTCCGACTGACTATGTATTGAAATATTAATGACACACTTCCACACTACCCAAAATTTCCCATATCAAGTATATATATAATAATTATATAATATATATAATATAATAAAATTATATATATTTATATAAAATATTATATATTATATATACTGTGTATATGGAAATTTAATGGTAATGTGTGGAAAGTGTCGTAAGTTAATGATTGGGGTCAATATATGACAAATGCAAT
>JABUQX010088039.1:22500-24982 GCA_015478945.1 Trachelipus rathkii
AAACATGCAACCAGGACAGGCCTTGAAGCTGGCTGGCCAAGGTGGAAATGCTCAAGAAAACTCCTGTTTTGCCTCGGAACCACGGACTGATTAGACGGAGACGACCGCGCGACAGAGGACTTGAAAACGGAAATCCTTCCGGGAGAGGCCTTAGAGTGGCTACCCTGAATGTTGGAACCCTTAGGGGTAAGGAGGAGGAGATGGTGGAGCTGATGCTGGAAAGGAAGTTGGATATTTTGGGAGTCTGTGAGACCAGACTCATGGGAAGTGGTAGCAAAACAATACATAACAACTATCAATTGATGTACAGTGGTGGGGAGGTGCACAGACATGGAGTAGGAGTAATTTTGACTGAAGAAATGGCGCAGAGAGTAGAAAGTGTGGACTATGGGGATGAAAGAATGATGATGTTTTCGATCAAATTGGAACACATGGGTATTAGTGTTATACAGGTATATGCACCACAACAGGGAAGAACTGAAGCTGAGAAGGAAGAGTTTTATCGGAAACTGCAGGAAATTAAAAACAGGTCGCCATATGCGGAAAGAATAGTGATAATGGGAGATTTGAATGGACATGTTGGAACACAGAGAAGAGGTGTGGAGAGTGTCATAGGAGCCTTCAGCGTTGGCGAAAGAAATAGAGCCGGAGAGAGAGTGATAGATTTCTGCTTGCAGAATGGATTGACGGTTATGAACACCTGTTATAAACATAGAGAAAGTCATAAGTGGACATGGTATAGATGGAGCAGAGAAAGGGTTGACTATGTGGAGAAATCCATGATAGAGGCCTGTGATTGACTGGATTGAATTAAATAAGGATGATGTTAAGTTATGTAAAGAGTGTATGCCATCCGTGTCTGGAGATGCAGACCATCGTATGGTTGTTTTTGGTGTGTTGTTGTGGATGATATTAAAGAACCTGAGTTGTGCATTCCAAGATAGGATGAGAAGAGAGTGCAAATAGAATAGAGAATAAAGAAGGCAGGAGTGTATGAGAGAAGCTTAGTGTGCGCGGCAAATAAGAAACAATATGACAGCAGAAGAGGAGGGACAAAGTGTTGAGTGCTGGAACATCTTTAAGGGAGCGGTGCTAAAGAGCGCAGAAGGGACGATGGGAATAAAAATGGTGGGATGAACAAAAAAGAAGAAAACACCATGGTGGACGGAACGTGTTAAAACTGCTGTACAAGTGAAGATGAGATGCTTAAGGAAATGGATAAAAACGAGAGGTGAGTTGGAGAGAAGAGAATATGTAGAGGCTCGGCGAGAGTCTGATAGAGTGAAAAGGATGGAAAAGGAAACCACCTGGGAAAAAATCGGAAACGAGTTGGAAGAAGATGTGGCAGGCGTAAGAAAGCTGGGTTTTTAATATAGCAAAGAATTACAGGAAAAGCTCAACACCAATGGCACGAGCTATAAAGGATGAAAATGGAGTCCAAATAGTAAACCAAAGGGAGATTGACGAGAGGTGGAGGAGATTCTTCGAGGATTTATACAATGTGGAGGGCTTAGCGGAGGAGAGATTGCGAGAGCCTGATTTGATGGGGCCTAGGGGAGAGGAGGAGTGGTCGATCACGGAGGAGGAGATGATGTTGGCGTTGAGAGGTATGAAGAGTGGAAAGGCGGCTGGAGAAGATGGAATAGTTGCAGAGATGCTGAAGGAAATGGGAGTTGAAGGGAAAAGACGGATGTTAAATCTGATGAACAGGTGTTGGAGAGAGATGAGGTGGTGCCTGGTGAATGGAGTAGGGCAACAATCTGCCCCATATATAAAAAAGGTGATAAAACGGAATGTGGAAACTATAGAGGGATTGCATTAATGTCACATCCTGCGAAGACCTATGAAGATATTGGAGAGAAGACTGAGAGAGGTGGTGGAAGATAAGCTAGAGATGGCAACATGGTTTCAGACCGGGAAGATCGACTATAGATCTGGTGTTCGCTTTAAAGATGATACGTGAAGAAGAATTGGGAATTTAATAAAAAACTATGCAGCTTTTGTAGACCTAGAAAAGGCTTTTGATAGAGTGCAAAGGGAGTTATTGTGGAGGGAACTAAGAAGAATAGAGTATGGAATACCTGAGAAATTGTTAAAAGCAATAAAAGGCACTTATGTAGACAGTAAGTGCAGAGTAAAGACTATGTCCGGTGAGGGAAATGTTTGATGTCACAACGGGGTGAAGCAAGGGAGCGTGCTGCTCCAATTCTGTTCATTATATCATGGACATTGTGGGACGATCGGCGGAACAGAGTGGGAAGAATGAGATGTGGATACGGCGGATTGACAAAACTTGGTGTTGTTTTTGCCACAATCAAGAGAGACTGCAACGTTTTTCTTGAGGTTTGGAGAGAGTTGGAGGAGAGGGGTATGAGGATAAATCGAGGGAAGACAGAGGTGATGTTGATCGGAGGTGGTGATGTCCTGGAGGTAAGTTTGAATGGAGAAAGACTGAGACAAACGGACCAGTTTAAATACTTGG
>JABUQX010088040.1:0-22500 GCA_015478945.1 Trachelipus rathkii
GTTTTCATTGCTGATGATTGTTTGTTCAAAAAAACTAATATCACCGTCATTGACCACCCTCGGTGTATTATCGTAGACTGGAAATTTACTCAATACCTAATATCTACGTCAGCATCAGCTCATTGAAACTCAAAGATATTAATCCATATGCTGATTCGATCACCGGCACTCTGGCTGGGAGCGGGGATTCAAACTCTCACCTCTTTAGCTTCCTGCATATTGTCTTACAAACGATCGATCTTTTTCAAAATACATAATGTTACGATAAAAAAATTAAATTTAAATCATTAATCTAACGTAATCAATATAAGAATAAATATATAATATATTAATATATATATATATATATATAATGATTATATATATATTATATATATTATATATTATTATATATATATATATATAATTATATTATATATTATATATATATAATTAATTAATTATATATATAAATACTATATATATATATATATTATTAATATATTATAATATATATATATACTATATATATATATAAAATATATATATACTATATAATATATTAAGTCCATATATAGTATATAAATATTATACTATAATATATATATACTATAATATTATATTATTTATATATATATATAAATATAATATATATATATATAATATATATTATTATATATATTATATATATATAGCGCATATTACCTCCCATAGTCTCCCCTTTAGGGTGTTGGCCCATAAAAACAGAAATACCCTGTAGAAGGATCAAATTCTGGATTGCTGTAGAGGAAGAATGGAAAGGGTCGGCGGATATGGCCCTCGTGAGGGCAGAGGGGTTCCGCGAAAAAAGAAGAATCTGTGACACTAAATACACTAAGACACAACAGGGACGACAAGAGAGACACGATTCGTAGTCAGAGAAGAAAGGTGGGGGAAAAAACCATAGTTGAGAAGAGGTACTGATCAGTTGTCTAAAAACCTACTAAAAACCAGTGTCCCCTATAATTATTTCACACAAATGGAATTATAGCTATTACAAAAAATTAAACCTACTCTCCAATTTATATTTTTTAATATTAATAACCAACACCTAAGTACTAATTTCCGTTGTGATATTTTACACAAAATTATGCGAGTAAATATTTTTCACGTAGTTCAAGAATAAATACAAAATAGTAGTTGTAACAATTACTAAGTAGTTCCCTAATTTATTAAATCGGGTTTAATAATTACTACCGATATCGTTGTTGTGTAATGTTACTGTAGCTAGAATTACCACTATTGGCGGTTCAGAATGTTAAACCACCTTATCGGAAAATATTTAAACTTACCTAAAAAAAGTCAAACCCTACAATAAAGTCATTGAACAATCCCCATAATAGTAAAAACTTTTAACCATGTAAATTCGTAACATAAACTACCGATAGTAAAATGTACTTAAAAAATAGTTAATACTGCTTACTACTTCTAGTAGTTAAATTTGAATACTTATTTCTAAGTTGATAGCAGTGCACGCACGAACTAATTCCAGGCTTTTGGGCCACGTGAAAGCCGTCAACACCACGAGTCCAAGCGCGCGCGCAAGAAGCGGATAGGGAGAATAAGTTATATACTATATATGTGTAATTATATATATATAAATTAACAATATGTATAATTTACATTAATGGCCTACTATATTAATTATATATAGTATAATATCAGTATATTATATTACTTATATAATATGATTTATATATATATATTATATTATATAAATATAATATAGTAGTAGTAAATTATTATATTATATATAATATATAATATACTAATTAATAATATATATGTATATAATATATTATATTAATAACTTTTAATAAATACTATATATATAATTAAAATTATAATATATATAATTTTATTATATGTATATATATAGTAATATATAGTATATATATTATAACTATATATATATTATATATATATTAATATTATATATGATATATTACGTATAATTAATTAATATATACTATATTTTATAATATATATTTATATATAGAGATACTTTTATATATATAAATATTATAAAATATATATATTATTAATATAGTATAATAAGTTATAATATATTCTTTATTATCTATATATAGATAGAAGTGGTATATAATAAATAATATATATAAATATATAATACATATATAATATTATAATATTAATATTCATATATATCTATAATATATATATATATTATATTATAATTTATTATAATATATAATTATATATATATATAATACAAATATATATATATATAATATATATACTTAAATATAATTATATATCATTCATAAATTATTATGATAGTATATATATATATATATATATATAATATATATATATATAATACTATATATATATCTAAAGTAATATAGATATAATATATATAGAATATAGATATATAGATATATATATATATATTATATATAGCATATATATATATAACGAATATAAAATAGCTATATATAATATAAAAATTATATATATATATATATAATATATATATACTTATATTATATTATATATATATCATTATAGAATATATATATATATAAAATAGTAGTATATTATAATTTATATATATATAGCATATATATATGTAATACGTATAAATATATATATATCTACTATATATATACAATCAAGTTATTATATATTTAACTATATAATATATATATATAATATATCTATATTATACTATATATATATATATATATAATATATAAATATATATATATTATATATATATATATTATATATATATCTAATATATATATATATATTATATATATAGATATATTTATTATATAATATATTATTATATTATATAATAGGATATAATATATATATTAATATAAGTATAACATATATATATATATATATATATATATAAATATTATATATATGATATATATATATATATTTATGATAATTATATTATATAATTATATATATATAAGTATAATATTATATACATATAATATAATTATAATATATACTAATTATAATATATATATATACTTATAATTATAATATTTTAATATTTACTATACTTATATTAATATATATACATATATATATAAGTATCCTATATATGAATATTTAATATAATATATATGTAAGATATATATATAATATATATCATAGTATATATATATTTATATATATTATATAATAATAATAATATATATATATATATATATATATATATATATATATTATATATTATTATTATAATATAATTTTATATATATATATATTACTATATATATATATATATACATATACATATATATATTATAACTATTATATATTAATACAAATATTGATCAAAAAGTACATAAAATCCTAGCGCGGTTTAACATCTTTGCTTTTGCCATTTATTTCCAACATTATGTTGTCGCTATTTTTTTATATTCTCTTTCTCTATAAATTTTTTCTATCTACTCTTTTAATTGTTTTAAAGTTCTATCTTTTTTATGCTATTTTGCCATTTACGAATCTTTTACTTTATATTTCAAATTTACTATATCTTTCCTAAATCTTATTTATTCTTTCATTGCTTAGTTATTTTATCTTCTTATCTTGTTACTAACGTATCTATATTTCTCTCATTTCTTTTTAATTTCTCTTTCTATCTCTTTATATTATTTATAAAACTTATCTAATTGTTTTTATTTCACAATTCATTTAATGACAATAATTATCACGTGCATCGTCTATTATTTTATTTCTTTTAATATATATTCTAAATACTAAAGTTTTTTCTTTCTGTTTCTCCTTTGTCTAGCCTTCTTTTTACTTATTTTATATAAATTTCCTATTTTTTAGATCATTAGCTTTTTGTTCTAGAGTGAATAGCCTCTTCTCAATTCCTTCGAATTTGGACGAGTAGTTATGGCTACTGAAATTCGGATTTTCACAGTTGCATCACCGAACTTCACATTTTTATTTTTGATTGAAAATGCCAATTCCAAAAGGTTTACCTTCTAGCCAAAAAAACTTGAGAACAAAAATATTACAAAAATATTAATACCTAACAAAAAATAAACTTTTTTTGCTTGCCAGATTTTATTTTGTCGAATTATAGTAATCGGTTGCTAATTTCAGACAATGACATTAGTTTCAAATTGGCTCTAGTTCTTGAGATACAGGGTTCAAGATTTACTCTTATACAAATAACTTTTTTAATGCATATTTTATAGAATTTCTCTTTATTTCATTCAATTTTTACTTTTTATATATACTTTTATTTCTTTTTCTATTCCGAACACTATGATACTTCACGAGATCCTGTTTAGAATAACCCCGAATGCATATTTGTAATCTGGGGTGAATATCCAGGAAACAACAGAGAAATATTATCTAACTTGTAGCAAGCATATCTGGTCATACTTTGGAATGAAAACAGGGACCAAGATAAGTCTTTTGGGCCCCAATGTCTGTAAAAGCGTCGAAAATTACCAGTGAAAAATGGACGAAGAAAATGTTTAAAATTTGGTGTGCTAAAATTTGGCGGAAGCCAAAGAATCACCACGATTGACTTATTTTTGTTGGCTTATAGATACCTGTCTCATACATAAGCAAAACGTTAGAATGAGAATTGATCAACAGACTAGAAACTAGCAACTTCTTGGACGATTCCCATCCCAGTTTCTCACTACACTCCCAGACCTAGCATTGTCTTGAATGAAAAGATATCCAGGATTTGGTGTGTTCACACGTGCAGATATGTAGTTAATAGAAGAACAAGTACTTCTACACGCAATATGTCTCCCAGGAAGAGATCAATGATTAGACGAGAGTTAAGTCTCTCCAAGCAGATTCTGAGCTTTTAGCATCTAGACTAATTGAAAAGAACTGTCTCATTAGACTAAGTAAAATAAATTATTTTCGGCAAGGAGTAGTACTTCTTCATATCATGTGCAAGAAGAAACCTAGTATACTGTAGGTAAAATCCTGGACTCGACTCAAAATTGTTACCTAAATACCGACCCAGAAGTTTCGATCGTTTATATAGTTCAACGAGAGCTGAAAGTGTTTTTATGACATGGCAATAGGTAGCATAATTCCAATAGTCACTCATAAAACTGAAAGAGATATGAACAATATAAGAATGATCTTGCAGAAGCTTATATATAATGAAAACCCATGTCTATATGCGTTATAATGAAATCTCAATCTTACTTGGCGCAAAGCGGACTATACTATACCCTTTTCAATGCTTGGATGTAGAGCAAAAGACCCTGAGGGAAAAATTGTATGGTCCTGCTAGGAAAATACTGCTTGTAGTGCATCAAATATCATTAAACGAACCACTGGTTGGTTTTTAAATATATTTTCCCACACTTCTATCGAACTAGGACTGATGAAGCAGTTTGTTAGGGCCCTAGACAAAGATGAAATATATTTGCAGATTTTTTTCAAGGTTGAGTATGGAGAAACTCAAATGGAATCGTTACACGTCCTCAAATCGCTTATTCATGAGTATGACAATTTTCAATAAATCTAGACTGATATTAAGCAACACTGCCTGGGAAAATTCTGTCATTGTTTGTTCAGAATTTTTGCAACAATAATGTACTAACTGAGTTAAACTCGATAAGAAAATCTTTCAGACTTCAAAAAAATTTGATCTATATATGATCTAAACCAGTCACTTTCTACTTCATTTAGATCTGTTTCCATCATAGGATTGATAGTGAGGAACAGGGGAGATTCCATCAAGAATCAAGATATGGAGAAAATACCAAGGAAGATGGATACCACATGGATGCTCAGACTATTTGGACCTTCAACGTGATCTTCACATTTTAACACAGAAACAACATATAGAACGCGATTTTAAATCATTAATTGTGATTTCTATTACTGAATTGAACTTTGACCATAGCATTTATGCCACTTATCATGAACAATTTATCAATACTTCGTTTTTTTGTCGAAGCAACAATCCTAACAAAATTTCTTTTTTAATATCTTTTTTGACCACCCTGTATCCAAAACAGACAAATCTTAGGGAAACAGAGTATATCGGAATCAGCGAACATAATTGTGAGTCTTTTTGTCACATGGGCAGCTCAGATCTAAATTCGCCAATATTAGATCTAAAAAAGATAATTTTAATTTTTTTATTAAAAATTTTTGCTATTTAATTTCCACAAATTTCTTTGGTTCACATATTTGGAAATAATAAATAATACTATAAGGATTGCTATAGTTTTGTAATCATATTATATTATACCTATAATTTTATAGATTATAATATTCGAAAAACAGAACTATCTTTAAACAGATTAAAATACTTTTCCTATGCTAATCTAATAAAAACTATTTTGTAACATGAACTTACTAAACGTTGAGAGGTTGGGTGTGTCGTTGGTCGAATGTGGTTTAAGGTTTCTACATTGAATCTTACCTTTTAAATTACAAAAAAAAAAAAAAAATCCAAATATTCTATCTAATTTGTTTTTTAACGTGTTTTGATTACTCAAGTCTTAAGGCAAGATGCTTAAACTAAGTTTTTATTAATTTGGCTAATTATGAGCTCTGCCTAGCTACTATCTATCTATCTACTATCTATCTATCATCTATCTTTTTTTTATTATCTATCTATCTTCTATCTATCTATTTATCTATCTATCTATCTATCTATCTATATCTATCATCTATCTATCTATCTCTATCTATCTATCTTATCTAACTATATTCAACTACTATCTATCTATCTATCTACATCTATCATCTATCTATCTATCTATCTATCTATCTACATCAGCTGCTTATCTATCTATCTATCTACATTATCTATCTATCTAACTTACTATCTTATCTATCTATCTTATCTCTATCTATCTATCTAATCTATCATCTATTTATCTATTATCACATTCTATCTAATCTATTTTCATTTCCCAGTTTAGCAGAGACAATATACTTAAGATGTTCTACTGGAAAAGTCTCGAATGATTTACTTATTCTATTTTCCGAGATTTATTAGACTTGCACACTTTTAACACTCGTATACTTGATCAATATAGAAATTAAGCCTATAATAAGTTGACCTAGAATTCCAGATGGCTGCTAGGTTTTGAAAACTAGGCTTGGAAGACATTCGCCAGTATTGTACTTTTTTTTTTTTAATTTTGCCATTAAAATTTCATGCAAAATTATTTTCGCTTATCCAATTTTACTTTTTTAAACTTTTATCAGGTTTTAATCCTTAACTACTCGAATAGTTTCTAGTTACTACTTAAATTCAGTTTTCACTACTCCACAGGGAAATTTAATTAGAGAGATTAAATTTAATTTGCTAATAGATTTAATCTTTGCAAAGTTTTAATTTTTTTTCTCTATTATTGTGAATGGAATGTTACTAACGCGGTTTAAGGATTAAAAACTCAACCAACAACTTTAGAAACATTTTCTTGTTTCAATCATTCGTTTTAGGATGAATTTATAAAAACAAAATATTTAAGTTTCAGTATTTCCTCATGATATACTCAACCTTTCCACATCATCTCTCGGTCTACATGCAATATGGACAGTTCATAATAATTGTTCATGCCTTTCGTACAAATAAAACCGAATAAACTGTCTAAAAAAAAAATTAAAATAACGAGATTTAACAATTTAAACTATGAAGGATATTTAAACAAAGACACTTGTAAAAAATAGTAATTTATAATTACTAACACAAAATCAAAAGTGATAAAAAAATAATTAAAACTACATAAAAGCGATAAAAAAATAAATAAAGCATAATTGTTAAAACGAGAGTTTAAAACATTTAAAAGTAATGTTTTTCCTTAATATATATATAAAAAATCTATATAAATAATATAGTAAATATGATAATATTATATACTATATATTATAAATATAATAATATAATTATATATATATTATTATATATATATATATCTATTTATCGCATAAATAGATAAATATTATTAGTAATCAAATTTTATAAATCATGTAGATATATAGATATATATATATATTATAATATATATATAATAATTATGTATATATGTATTATATTATATATACATATATATATATAGTATATATATATAATATATATATATATAATATAATATATAATATATATTATTCAAATGGTCCTAATGGTTATGAAACCCTTTAGCCAATTGTATACGAGGTAACACTCTGGAAGACCATAATCAAAGGGTAAGTTCACCACTTAGACCATTTTGAAATATACAAATAATTGTGCTGTTTATGCACGATATATTATCAAATATAACATCCGTTATATTATATTTCTTATATATATATACTCATATAATATATATATATATATATATATATATATATATATATATTAATATATATATAATATATATATATATAACCATAATATATTTATATTAATATAATATATATCATCATCATTAATTATATTTATAGATATATAATATTATATATAATATATAAATATTTATGTCTATTATGTATTTATATATATATACTTACTAATATATTTATATATATAATATTATAGTATATATTAAGTATTATTTAATATATTATATTATCAATTATATATATTATTATGTATATAATATATTTAATAATATATATATATAAATCATATTATATATAATTAAATATATATAATATATATGTAATTTATATGTATATATCAGTATAAATATATATTATAATATATATAATATAATATATATATATATATATATAACCCTATAATATATATATTAAATTATATAATATATTATTATATATATATATATATAATATATAATATATATTATATAATATATAATAATATTTATATATATAAATATATATACTTATATATATAAATATATATTATATATTTATATATATATATATATTATATATATAGTACTTAAGTATATATATATAGATATTAATATAAGAATTTAGATATAGAATTATAAATATATTAGAGATTAAGATCAGGATATAGAGGATAAATAAGAGTATATAGAGAAGAATAATATATATATAGATGTTAGAGAGAGAAGAGAGAGAAAGAGATAATAATAATATGAAGATAGTTATAAAATAGAGGTATATAAGAGATCGTTGAGTGTTAATAGGTGGTGAAGAGGTATGAAGGTAACAGTAATAAGGCGTTCAGGACAGACGGATAAGTACGAAGAAGAATGAGAGGGTCAGAGATGGAGACAGAGAAAGATAGGATAAGAGATATATATAGAAGTAGATATATATAGATAGCGATAGAGAAAGAGGAGAAAGAAGAGATAGATATAGGAAGGAGGATTTGGTGAGTAGGGGAGGATTCCACATCAAAGGGTAACTGACGGAAGGGTCTGTGCGCCGGCCTGGCGAGCATGGGCGGAGCGTCGCAAGGTGCAACTCGGGGCTGCCAGGGAACAAGCGGCACTGTAGAGAGCATGTGTTGCAGGAGAGTTTAATTAATAGATGTAAATATGATCTATATTAAGTCTGAGAAGATTGTACGCGTGTAATAGTGTATGTGTAGGGATGGATTAACGTGTAAAAAATGAGAAACGTTTTCAGGAGGTGAAATTAGGCACCACCTAATGGAGATGGGGGATTAGAGATTGAAATAGGTAAATTTATATATATTTAAAGATAGATGAGACATTAATATAAACTTGATGCCAATTCATAGAGCTGTAATTATAGTGGTTAGAATAATAATTGTAGAGTGTACTGTTAATTATTGAATTTTATATATTTATTTAGAAAAAAAATTAATAGACCCTCAAAAAGGACTATAAACGGTAATGTAAATTAGGAATTAAGGAAAGATAAAGGAGAGCGGCAAAAGTGTCGCGGATCCGGAAACACCGATAGAATTGAAGAAGGATAGATGAAGTAAGAAGAATAAAGATTTGAAGTTAATTATTATTCTAATTGATTAAGAATTATAATAATTATGAATTATAAAATTAACACGGATAGAAAATTGAATTAATCTTCTGTATTATATAATATTGTTTAAGAAATTAATTAATTAATATTGAATTAATATTATTATTATTTATAAGTATTGATTGAAATTTATATAGAAACATATATATTATATATATTATTAGTATTAGTTAATTATTAATTATTAAAAAGTTAAGATTAATTATATTAATAGAATCATTATTAATTATATAATTTTTAGAGCAGTTTGCAGAGTGGGGAATTATGTATAAGGATATTAAATCTTAATCAAGATAATTAATTTAATTAAATATATATAAATTATTAATTATTTAATATTAATTAATTACTGATTTATTTTTATTAAATTAATTTATGATAGTAATTGATTATGAATTTAAATGATATAATTATGTAATTATAATTATTAAATAGAATTAGAATTAAGAGTTACGATCATAAAATAAGTAGATGGAATATAAGTTAAAGATAATTATAATTTTATAGATTACATTTAAATGAAAAGGTTTATGTTCTGTTATTGTAGTAGTATTAATGTTTGAGGAATATGCTCTTAGTATTGAGGGATATAATGTCATGAGATATTGACTGTTATGATATCCCATTTTATGTAGCGTTGGATGAAATATAATGAGAAATACCTTATATAAAATAATATTTTGTGTGAACCGAGATCGACTTAACCAGTTTTTGTCAAGCATATAAGTAGATCGATCATCTTTAAAGTTCGATATGGAGAATAAGGATTAATTGGAATTGACTTTTTAATGAAGAAACGATCTTTAGAATAAAGAATTATTTTAGAGAACTTTATAAACTATTACTGACTTTGCATAATTGTATTTATTTTATGATTTACTTTCTTTATCAGATAGAAATATGCAGTATTTAATAATAATCATATATTGGATTAAACACCACAACGAGAAGATTCGTTGTTCCAAGTTTTTCTGTATAGTACTGGCGTACGTGAGTCAGTCGTTCAGGCTACTATGAAAGCTCTAGGCACGAATGCCTTAACTTTAATTAGCGCCTCAAGTTATGTATATGTAGGTTATATAAAAAATATACCAAATATAGGAAAAGGTACTAAAAGTTCTCTAAATAAATGGATATAAAGGATGAGATTGCTTCCTAAATCCTCTTCTTGTCCGCTTAGTTCGAATTCCTTGCATTAGTATATATTATATAGCTGGGTGACTCTATTTGCAAAAATTGACTGTAACTTATGACTTTTCCATGATTCATTGATTAATTGATATTGACACGAAGATCTTTTATCGAATCGAGTACTAGACTGCAATGTATCTTGAATATCTAAATGAATTACATTACTACTTCTCATCTTAGCTTTGATGATATATATGATTAGTATCTAGAAGTCATCATCATTAGAATCCCTTCGTAACTCGTTTTTTCCTTCATTTGCATTATTTATTTGATAGTTCACCTGTAATAAATAACTTACAAGTATATTCAATGATTTATAATAATCTAATGATTTATGTTATCTTATTATCATTTATAAAGAACATGTAGTAATATTAAGTTTTTTAAGAAGATTTAAGTTATATTATTGTCAGTGATTTCAATTTGAATGATTGTTTGAACATTTGTCATCTATTGAGCAAAGTGTCATAAATAGCAAATAGAATAAAGGAAGTTGCCTTCTTTGAGCAAGAACGTTAATTGTGAAAGTTAAATAAGAACATAATATTGATGTGTAGATTCACACGCCGGTAATCTTTCAGTTAATTTTCGAATGCATAAATGAATAAATTCGTAAATACAAAATCAACTTACCTATGTATACGTATATTAATTTTATTTATTCTAATATTATTATTTGATTATATTATAATCTTATAATAATTATCTATACAGTATAACATTATAATATTCCATTTGTTTCTAATTTGCGAATTTTGTATCAAATAACTTATTATATTAAATAATATTATATTATTTTAAACCATTATTATAAACTGTTATTTTTTTAAAATTTTGGTTGTATCTCCTTTAATGTTAATTTATTACTTTATTATTAATAAAATTTACTTTAATAATTACTATATATAAATAATTAATAATATTACAAAGTTAAAATATTCTCAGAATTTCACTATTCTATGCATAATTTTATTTATATTTTGCTACATTTCCTAGATTAAGTAATATCATTATTTATGTTATAACTGTATAATCCTATACATCCCTTCATCCGCTGTTTTTCTTAGAAGAAAATATACAGGTAAGAAAGAGATATTTAAAATAAGGATATACAGACGGATCCAACTAGATATATAATCCAGTCAAAAAGAAGAAAGAGAAAGCAACAATCGTAAGACTACGGTATTGTCAATTCATATCTATGATAGTCCTATTATAGTATATTATCTAATGATTAAATATCTATATAACTGGAAATATATATTTCTATATAACATTTTAGTAACTAAATAGTCGATATAGCCCTATTAATTTACCAACAAACGGAGTATAGTTATCTATTAGAGTAAATATTATACATACAATATTATTCAATATAAAAAATAAATATCTAGTATATACTCATTTCATTCCGGATTATTCTCATCACATCATCAATAATAATACTATTAATATGGACCAAAGGTCTAATAAAGTAGTATTATATAATATGAACACTTCCAAAATAATATATTATATATATATCACATTATATATATACTAAATACTTATTTATCTGTTTTATAATATAATTACTTATAATATTATTATTATATTATATTAATATATTATTTATATTTAATTATTATTAGTATATTAATTATTTGGTTATAATAACTTATATATATATTAATTATAATTATATATGTGTACTTAATCTAATAATGTATATATTATACCTATTATTATATATATATATATATAATATTATATATATATATATTATTATTAATTATCTCAATTATTAATTATATTATATATATAGTTAATTAATTACTATTATATATCTTATTATTATTATATATTAATATTAATATTAATTATTCTTATATTTATATAATAGTACTACCAACTATATATATAAAGATGACATACATAATTTTTTATATGTTTAAATTTAGAGTTTATTTAATTGTCAGTATTCGATTACTTGTGTGTCTGACAACAAAAAAAAAAACTTGCTGAGGGTAGCGCTTAGACAAGATCATGTTTGGGTAGCATCAGCAGTTTTTTATAAATTTAATTGCAAGACAGTTAATAAATGACATGACAACCTATGTACTGAATTGTATATTTTTCGTAAATGATATACTAATAACATATAAGCTAAGATCATACTTTATATACTTTTTATTATAATTAGTGTAGTATATACTTTAACTTATTCAAGATCAATAACTTGTAAGCTAAATCATTTAAAATTAATACGAATTAGATATAGTAATACATCTGGTGTAATGATTTATTATCTGTTAGGTTGTTATAAACATATTATTATCTATGTATATCTTATATATATTATATATAATTATATATAATAATATATATATATATAATATATATATAAATATTATAATAATATTATACTAATTATACTCCTAATAATAAATAAGAATATATACATATATAATATATAGTATATATATATATATACTAAGTAATAATATATATATATTATATATATAATATTATATATATATATATTAATGATTAATAATTAATTATTAATATATATAATATATATATAATATTTATATATATAATTATATAATACTACATATATAGTATAATTATAATATATTAATTAATATAATATATTATATTCTAATATATATACTTATAATTAATATTATTAATTAAATATATATCATATATATATATATATAAATATATATATATATAATAATAATATATATATATATATATATACTAATTTATATTAATATTTGATTACTTTCTATATAAAGATATTATATTTAAATATTATATGATGTATATATGTAATATATATACATTGCATAATCATATTGTTTTAGAAGTGCAGTACACTGTTTCTCATATACTAAACCGCCAATAGCTTAAATTACGAGATCTAAAAAGTTAAAAATAGGAAATAATTTATATAAATTTATTCTAAATTTATCGAGATGTTTTTATTTTAGATAATCTTAATGTAAAACTTGTCTCAATCTGAAATCCAGATAAAAATGTAATTACAAACTATAATTTTCCATATCATATCAATAGCAATCTTCAACTCTTTTAAAAGTATTATTCTTGAACTTCTAGTATATATTTTTACTTTATTAAATTACTGAAATAAAAAGTTGAGGTTCCCGAACTTAAAGATACTATTTCGATTAATATCATGTAGTTTTTGATCACACTAATAAAAAGGAAAAAAAACTCCATATATAAAAGAATGTTCTTATTTCCCTTTTCTCTCTTGTGAAAATAAAAGGTTTTTTTTTCCACATTAGTAATCCCAAATAAGAGTAAGAAAATATCAGCGCAAGATACAACCAAAGATATATACATAATTCCTTAAAATCATAGAAAGATTATCTGTGAGAAAAAAGTTTTTTATTCTGTTCGTGAAAGTGGTTCAATTTATACAACACATAATTTTGGTCTGTTTTTGGAGAACAAGACAAAATAATTGTTGATTATTCGTTCTTCAATTGTTTAGATGATCAAATATATAATTTATAATGTTATGGTAATATATAGGATGTGTATTATGTGTTATATATGGATAGCTAGTTATAGTAGACCTATATGGTATATATGGATATCGTAATTATGTTCTAGTTATGAATACAACTCTAAGTACTTTATCTCCATTATATATTATATAATAGTAGAAAATATACATTAACCGAAACCTACTTTTATTAATAACATTAATTTATTTTACTCACAACTCCACACTAAAAAACAAACAATAATAAATAAAGAATTCCAAAATCATTATCTATTAACGGTGCCCACCTTTGATATATATATTAAATATATATTATGTAATCTTAAATCAATATATATGGTCTATAGCTAATGATCGTAATAGAAGTATAATGAACTTTATGGGCTATTAAATCCTAGTTAAATACGAATTAATAATTATTATGTATAATTATCATACTATCTAATTAATCTACGTATATCTATCTATCTATCCATCATCTTAACTATCTATCTATCTATATTATCTATCTATATCTATTTACTATAATCATATCTATCTATCATATTAGAATCTTAGTACTATCAATTAAAAACAATATCTATTTTAGATTCGTAATAATAAACTATGGCATCATCCTTAATATATAAATAAATAAGACTATAATAATGGAAGAAGTCACTATCGTTATTCAAACCAGGAAGGCAAAATTATATATCAATTACTAATATAATATATTCTATAATAATAATTCAAGTAATTATTTTTCTTTACTCTGATAGATTATATCTAATTCTAATCTTATCATATCTTAATTATGATTATATATTCTTATACCTTAAATACTTATATTACTATGCTAAGTATATATAATGCATATATCTACTAATCTATCATTCTATTAATATACTATCTCTTACTTATATCTATTATACGAATCTATCTATATTACTTATCTATACTTAATTCTAATTCATAATTCTAATATCATATCTAATTTTAATAAAAGGTGTCATATCTAATATATTATAACTCTGCCATAATACCCTATCTCTTATGTTCTTACCTGATCTTAATAATTATTGCCTTATATTATATATTATAAATACTGAGAAACCTTAAATTATATAACTAATTTACAACGATCATTAATTTTACCTCTATAATTTTTAAATATACAATAAAATTTACAATTCCTTATTTCTTGTTCTACTATAAACTTTATTAACTATTTCAGTAATTAAATTTACACTTTTCAATTTCTTGTGTTATTATCACATGTTACTTTGTGATTTTATACCAGATATATAATATGATTCATATTACTTTTATTATATATTCCTACTACTATAGTACTTATATTATAATATATAATAATAATTTTAATATATATAGTTTTTTCTTTTTATTTGTGAGTTTTCTTACGTTACCAGCGATATCTGAGTTCAAAATATTCACTAAAAATATAACTTTAGTTATTTATTAATATAAAAAGTATATATATTCAAATATAATGAATTTTAAATTGTTTAGATAAATATATAAGTAATATATATAATATTGATTAATTATATTATAGTATATATATAGATAAATAAATAAGCAATAATAATAAAGATTTAGAAATATATAATAATAGTATCATAATATATATATATTAATATATTACATATATATAAATACAGCGTATATAAAATATATATATAATATTTTACTATTTTATGATAATAATGTAAAAATATATATTAACAATAACCAGGTGAGTATATTAATGAAGAATAATATAGAAATTAATATAATAATGTATATATATATATATATATATAATATTATTATATTATCATTAATAATATAAATATATTTAATATATATTAATAATTATATATCATATATAATATATGAATATATCTAATTATATATTATATTATAATTTATATATATATATTCAAAGATTTTTGTTAAGCAATAAACGCAACTATTATATTGTTAATATTTCAATATGTCCTAAGTGGGTTGATAATCCCTAACCTTGAGATGGTACCCAGAGAGTACTTCGAGTATACTAATCATAATATGCGCAAAAGGGTTCAAAAACCACTATAGGACCATTTGAAAATATATATAAATATATAGTAATTATATATTTGAAGTGTATCTATCATGAGATAATAATGATATATATATATAAGGATAGAGGTATAATATATAAGAGTATATATAATATATATCATATATATATATACTAATATTATAAATATTATACTATAGATTAAACTACTCATGATAGATGCAGACTAATTATATATAATATATATATATACCTATATAATAGTATATATATGAGAATATATATATATTAACTATAATTGCGTATATAACTACTACAATAGTGATGCTTGTGAATATATAATATTATAATATAACATATATAATATATTATTATATAATATATTATAATATATATATACTTATATATATATTATATATATTATATATTATATATAGATTATATATGTTATAAATATATATTAATTATTATTAATTATATATAATTATATATATATAATATATATATTATATCATTAACACATATTATATAATATATAAAGTATATATATATATAATTATATATATTAATATAATTAATAATAATATTTATTTATATATATATTATTTATATATATTATATATTATAATGATATTATATATATATATTATATATTATATACTTAATATATAATATATTATAAATACTATATTTAAATGTAAGGATTTTATATCGTTTTATAATTATATATTATATATACATATCTCCTAATATAAAAATATTAGAAAGGCTCCCCCCGAGGGGCTGATATGTTATTATGACATTTATATACTATACGATTTACTTTAATACTATTAGTAAAATATTATATCATAATACTTTCTTAGATTAATAGTAACTTTACATAAATATATATGCTTTTATTAAGTTGATACACTTTATAGTTATTAAATGATGATAGATTGTTTTAATTTTCTTAGTAGTCTATTAAGTTTGTATTCATGTGATAAAAATGTAGGACTTATAATGTAATTTAATATTAACAATGGAGAGTGCGTATCAGATTACTAATATTATTACATACATTGTAAATTAACTAATTGTTAAAAAATCGGTAATAGTTTCACAGCGAGAGCATGTCAGAGCTTTTCTCTATATAAAGATATTTATAAATATATCATTATTACATTATAATTATGATTTATTTAATTATGTAATTTATAAATAAAAAATCTACAATAAAAAAATTAAAAACAACACTATCTTAAGAAGTATAAATGTCGATTGAATTGATTTAAAGGGTAAAACAGAGGTTATTAGCCTCGAACCAACAACCTAAATGAACAAAAAAGGAAAAAAAAATAAAAGATTATTTTTAGATGGCAACAGGGGGAAAAGTAAAGAGTATTATGAATTAAACATATATAAAAAGAAAGTGAAAAAACCTGAATTAGAAAAATGAAGGAGAAGATCAAAGTTATTAGAATGAGAAAGAAAAAGAAGATACGAAATTAATGAAAAAGGAAGAAAAGTGAATGATGAAAATAAGAATTCAAACAAGAAATTCTTATTTTTGTGAAAATGAATTTCAAAGATTTATTCGATGAAGAAAAAGGGATAAATGAAGAGAAGAAAAAACGATGGTGTTGACAGAGTGGTGGGAGGGATAACGTATATGCAAGCTTGTACAATAAAATAGTAGTACCGATAACTATATACGAACCCCTTACATAGATAAGATAAGATACGATAGATAGATTATAATGTAGATAATAGTAGATAAAATAATAGAATAGATAGATAGATAGATAATTAGAATAGATAATAATAGATAGATAGATGATTTATTGTGATAGATAGATGACAATGACGAAAAATTAGATAGATAGAAGATAGATAGATAGATAGATAATAGATTAGATAATAAATACATGATAGATAACCGATAGATAGATATATATGATAAGACTAGAAGAATAATTTAGATTAGATAGACTAGATATGATAATAGATAATAGAATAGATAACTAAATTAATAATAATAGATAGATATATAGATAATAGATAGATAGATAGATAGTCAAATAGATAGTAGATAAAGAGTATATATAGAAAGTGAGATAAGGAAGCATAGACTATGAGAGGAATAAATAGAGGATGTAGATAAGATAGAATAGATAATAATAGATATAAGATAGTAGCATAGGATAAGTTTATAAAAAAGGATAGAGAGATAAGTATAATTAGACTAGATGATAGATAGAATAGCACTAGATAAGAGATAATAAATTCAAATCTTAATACAATCTTTACTTATAAATTAAAGGAATTCCAATCCACTCATGCCTTAAGACTTGATTAGAATCATAACACTTAACAAAAAAGCACAACAATTCATAAGATGAAGTTAATGATTGTGCGATTTTTTTATTTTTTTTTTTTGGGATAATTATCGATCACGGCCCCACTTCTGGAGTGGGATTCAACGTCTCACCTCTTTTAGCCTTCGCCTGCCATTATCTGTTTAAACCACTGCCATTGGATAATTGAAGTTGTTGTATAAAAAGAAAAAAAATATGATAATATATTATTCTTTAAATAAGATAAGAAATCTCGCTAAACCATACACATTGCGTATAATACTCACCAATACAGACACATCACACACAAACCACACGGATCTAAGGATTTATTAGTGATAAATACTTACATTAATATAGTAATTTACAAAAAATACATTTAATACAATACTGTCAAATATCTAATGTATTTAAAAGTGTGATTATATACTTGATTAAATCTGGCTATTATTTAAAATAATTATAGATTATATTTCTAGTTTTATGATTTCCAATAATAAATATATTAAATCTAAATCATAATTGATGAGTGTTGATAATTAAAATATAAGAATGCATTACAAAAATACTATAGCAATTCACTGTTTAATCTTAAGTAATTTAATATTATTGATTCCTTCAACATTATTGTGACTCCATAAAATCTGCTGTTAGAATATACGCTTCTTATTAGAACAAAAAAATTTTTAATTATCAAAAAATATTAACAATTTATTAATTCATCTATTTTTATAATCATTATCATATACTTAGCTCAAACAAAAGATAATTATAATTTTATACGGGCAAATTAACATTTGTAATAAAGAGTTCAGTATATCATATGTAACATTGTTCCCTTGATTTCCAGATAAATATTAAGACCTTTCTGAATTTATTCAGCCTACGATTTTTCTCTATAGTATTTTTGAGAATTATACAGGGTGGTTCTAAATATAGTGGAAAACACTTAATAACAATAAATAATTTATCTTATAGGTGCTTAACGTAAATTTCACAAAAAAAATCACTAAAGAATATCTATTATCAAATATTGTTACAATGAAGTATAGTGACAGTAATAAATATATGCTAATAGGTCAAAAACGTTCTAAATTTTCAGAATACAATAGAAATCTACAAATTAATACAATACTGCTATTTGAACAATCACTTCTATAGTATATTGTCTTTTCGGTGTGTAAGACTTATATATAATCACGTTAGGATAATAAGCTTACCCCATCAATAGTCTGCATCAATGTGTTTATTGTATATATATCCTCAATTCTTCAATATCTATTTAGTTATAATTTCATATTTTCCTATTATACCCTATCTATTCCTTGAATGATGCCATGTGATGAATAAGCCTATCCGTCCCATTCCACGGCTTGTCCCCTTCAGGGGGTGTCTTGCACGCCTCCATATACATTCCAATAAGAATAATCCGGAAAACAATCTAAGTGACTACAATGCGCTGAGAAACGTGAACTTTTTTAAAAGATAAATTTGGCTGCATAGAGGAGAAGGTTATGGCCTCATATAGCATCACAATTTTTGAAGTCTGAAAGCATTACAGGAGTCAGGTTGTGCTGCCTGTACCAGTGTCTTCATAGTTACAGGGTAATCTCTCTATGCCTTCGTTGCCGCAAAAAGAAGGGGAAAGGGGTCTGAAAACGATACCCAAGACCAAAACTGACATAAAATGTAACCAGAAATTGCACGGTGCTTCATAACAGTCATAACTAGTAAATTTAGTATGAAGAATGGATAATGGTCATGACGCCAGACTTCGAAATAGTGCTCAGAGAAGGGAATGATTACAGGACGAATGTTTTGGAGAAAATGGCAACCGCCATATTAAGAATGAATCTCCTAGGTCTTTGAGTGGTTCATCCAGGATAGTACTTGCAAACATGGCCCCTTTGGAAAACAATCTGCATGTAATATAATTTAATCAAGCACATAATTCACTCAGATCTATCTAACGTGACTAGGGCCCTTAGATGATAACTTAGGCATTATCATTCAGTTTCCTAGCAATTTATCTGAATTGATGATATGATATAGCTATTACAATATATTTACCGAACCTCATCTTTGTGCAGCAATATATACAGTATTTAGTAAAACGTATTCTCAGTTTACATGTCCACTCCCCTGAACAACCGAAGCTTGTATAACCAAGTTAATTAGACAGTTAACTTTTGAAAGATTTGCCTATTGACTACAGTTTACATATATTTTTCTCCTACAGACCGCCAGTCACAAATCATCTTAATTTCCACAGGTGTTCGACATGTCTCCTTAGCAATATACCTACCTTTTATCCCCAACATTAGCATATTGGAACAATGCAAAAATAAGCTACCAAAATATAATTGGAGAACAATGTTTCTAGTAGTTGCGCCCCTAATTATAAATCGGGTTGTTAATAATTTACTACGATACTCGGTGTCTGTTTGTAATTGTTTTTATGTAGATATGATTTACCATAATTGGGTTACAGAATGTGACGTATGTAACTCATTTTCGGAAGAACTATATTGCCTCAATCTAATAGATACTAGCTTGAACCATCTATATACAAATCAAACAGCACTATAGACCACTACTCCATTGAAGTTTCCAGTGTTGAAGTCGAATAGCTCAATATATTATAACTAAACTTCGAAGATTACATTTTAACTCTAGTATGATTCGTACTTTTCTCTTTCAATAAATCATTTAATCAACACCTAGTATCAAAATGTTTACTAAAAAAATATTATGAACTATCTGTGGGCTATATCATGCTTAAAACCTTTACATCCTTTCCTAGAATAAGTTTTTAAATTATCATTATAAAACACTCACCTTAATTTTTCTAAGAACGTTTCTCGTGTTCTGAGACTATCCTAATAATGTAAACGTATCAGCCAAATCTTCTGGTCTTTGATATAATAGTTATTTAGGTTAAACCCCATTTGTGACATAGTACGAGTTCACAGAGTTAATGATCCTTAATACATAGTAATTATATATAATTACTTAAGGTCTTCTATTCTTCAATGAAAATTTATGGTATAAGAATATTATACTACCTTCTCTATTTGATCCGAATAAAATAATAAGTTTAATATTATAAATACTATCGGACCTTTAGAACAGATTCTTTCACTAGGTCTATATATAGTGTGCGATAAAGAGCTCAGAATTACTGATGCTGAATGAGTATAAGTCCTGTATCGGAGGTATAAACAAATACACTTTGACTCTAGGATTTTTTGCTTTAGCAAAGTTACTTATTTCTTCTATATACTTCTAGTACTACCACTATTACTGCATACGTTGGCTGCACACTAAAATCATATGGATATCTCATCATCCTAAGATCACGATGCTAGGGTCTGTGTAGAGTGTAGTGAAACACTGGTATTGGGATTCCATCAGTCAGAGCTTTAGTGGTACAGGGTCGACTTGCTGATATCCAA
>JABUQX010088040.1:30000-32500 GCA_015478945.1 Trachelipus rathkii
ACAATAGATTCCATTTAAATCAGATCTTAATACAGTTGAGAGCCCAAAACAAAATCATTTCAATCCCATCATGCTTAAGACTTGATAGATCATAACACTTCACAACACAGCCAAAATTTAGGATAGAATATTTGGAATTTTTTTTTTTTTTTTGTAATTTAAAGAGTATATAGATTACATAAATAGGAAATCTTTCGCCATTCACTCACACGCACACAAGAACACACACACACCACACACACCACGTTTGCTCAAAAACCCATCAAAAAATGTATATAACTTTATAAATTAACTATTTCAAATAATTTTCTGATCAGAAAATAAATTGTGATGCTATTTTACCTAATCTATAATGTCTCGTTTTTACGTTTAAAATTTGCCTTGAAAGTTTACTTCAATATCGTTGAACATTTAGCACGCACAAACAGATGCATATAAACTATAAAAGCAAAGTATGATACCATGAGAATTTCTATCGTCGAATTATAATGTCTGTTTAGAAGAGATTTTAACATTTTCCGAGATTTCGAGTTTAAAATTTTTGACTCGTGTTTGTTTTATTCATACTTTTTATTATTATCAAAATATAAGATATTTTTTAATGTAACTGCTCCGAGCTAAGTATATACATACGTATTAATTGATATATATATATATTATCTATATATGCATATAGTATATAGTATATAAAATAATATAGTAGTAGAAAAATCATTCTGATAATATAATTAATAATATATTTAATGGATATTTTTTGATTTTATTGTATTTTAAATTATTATTAATATTAATACAATATATATATTTATATATAAATATATATATATAAATATATATATATATCATAAATATATATATATATATATTATATAATATATATATATAATGTATGAAGAAATATAAAGAAACGTAATTAAATTTGATGATCTAAAGTAAAAAATTTCAATCCATAAACGATAATTAGGAAACCTTTTAAATAATTTAAATAATATTACATTCATGTAACATTTCTTGTGAAGAATTCAAAAATTGTTAATTATTATACATATTCAGTTGTTTAGATTTGTTGTCACTCATATAAAGATGATTATGGTTTAATTAACATACGTATTAATGAATTAATAATAATAATAATAATAATAATTAATATAATATAATAATATAATAATAGTAAAATAATAATATACATAATAAAATAATAATAATAATATCATACATAATATAATAATATAATGATAATATTATTTAGTAATAATAATAATTATAATATAATAATAATAATAATAATAATAATAAGAATAAATTCAATAATAATATAAAATAATTTTAGTAAATTATGGAAATGTGGCATTTAATATACTATTGCCTTCGGTTAGATTTTTGCATGGTTTTGAATGGAATAACGAATGAAGTATATAATCAAATTTTTCTAAACTAAAACTTATATGATAATTGTTACTCCAAAGTACTCCTTTATTATAGTCTTTATTTTCTCAGGAGTTGAAGTCAAATTTAATGAAATATCTTTTATGGTAAGGGGAATAAATGCCTATGCAACAGTTGTTAGATTGTTTTAGAAACTTTTAAGGGTATTTAGGAAATTGCTAACTGCTGATTAAGAGAATTGTTGGGCTAATTTATCATTTTCAAAACTCATTCAGCTAGTTTCAAATTTTGGTTCAGTCAGGAATAATATTAAGTGCACTACAACAAAAACGGTAACGATAATAAAGCGTAATATCATTGTACGGTAAAAACGGTACCAGCAATAATAGTAGTAATGTTAACAATATAACATTATCAACAATAATAATAGTAATATTTGATATTACTATTATTAATGTTGATAATGTTATACTGTTTAGAAACAATAGCAACAATATCTACAGTAATAAAATCAATAACAAAAACTTACATCATAATCACCCTATAATAATCATCTCCCTAATCATTTCAACAACGAAATTACTGAAGTAATCATCAATTTCAGTAATTAATTCATTTTTCAAAATCATCATTGTAAATAAACATCCATTAAGATTATTCAAATTCGTAACATATGTATATATTCAATGAATCACTGCAATAATAACTAATTTGAAAAAATGATATATTATTTTTTAAATGATAATAAGATAAAACAATGATTATAATTGAAATTTGTAATATAAGTAAACTATAACAAAATAAATAACAAATGAGGAAAAAGAGTTAGAAGGGATTGAGATACTTATAATAATATTAATAAAGAAGAGAGAGGAATGATATTTAAGAGCAAAATGAGTAGACGATGAAAAAGATTGAAATTAAAATGAATAGGAAAAGAAGTAAAATTTGAAAGAGACAGCTATATAACAAGAAAGAATGAAATTAAGAAAGAAAGAACGTAGATGAGAAGAAAAAAAATAAAAGCGAAAAAAAATAACATTACCTAAGAATGATTAAATAAAAAAGAGTTCAAAGAAATGAAAATTACTTGTTTAAAAAAGAATAAATTGAA
>JABUQX010088040.1:40000-52762 GCA_015478945.1 Trachelipus rathkii
TTATTCTTCACTGTCAAATTATTCGTATGAAAGATTTAAGCATTAAAAATAGTTTTTAGAATTTCTTTTTCTTTCTTTGTTTGCTCAATGAAAAAAATGTACAAATTCTACGAATCACTTTAACAATAAATCATTTGAAAAATGATATATTATTTTTAAATAAAATAAAATAATGATAATTATAATTGAAATTTGTCTTTTAATTAAACAATAGCAGAATAACTAACAAATGAGGAATTTGAATTAGAAGGGATTGAGATAGTTAGAATAATATTAATAAAGAAGAGAGAGGAATGATATTAAAGAAAAAATGAGTAGATGGTGAATAAGATTGAAGTAAAAATGAATAGAAAAGGAAGTTAAATATGAAAAAGATAATTAAGAATGAATGATGATAGAAACTACATAAATAAAAAGCGAAAAGTGAAAAAAAAATATCTAAGTAAATGAAGTTAAAAAAATAAGAATCAGAATAACACAAAAATTGAAAGAAGAATAAATTGAAATTGTATGAAGTCATCAAAGTACAACTATGGCTGCAACTGCAATGTTTGAAAATATTAAGACAACTAAAGAAATAGAAAAGAAGTAAAAATTGTATGAACAGAAACAAAACGTTATATAAGGCACATATTTAAAAAAAATAATTATATTGATATAGTCAACATAGAAATAAAATATTAAAAAATAAATTTTGCATTTAAAAATTTATATTATTTTTTTATTAATAATAAAGATTGAAAATTAACCCTAAACAATGAATAATAGCTAATTATTTATATTATTACTTAAATAAGTGAATATGAAAACAAAATTGAATTGCAAAACCAAATAAATATAAAATATTTAAAATTTAATTTTTTTAATTCAAAATAAACACAGAAAGTAGAAAACGAAACTTAGAAAGAAAACGTTTAAGAACAAATAAAAAGAGCTGTAAAGAATTATTCATGAGGAGATGAGAAAATAATAAAAAAAAAATTAAATATTGAATTTATAAATGCTACAGGATGACTATAAAGATAAAACATTAAAGTTAAGGAAACAAAAAAGGGAGAATGAAAATATGAAGAAATTAACAATTAATTCATCTGATATCAACATACAATTTAAATATTTTATTTAACTTCAATTTTTATTGTCAGATAACGAAACTTCCTTTTTCTTTCTTCCTTTGTTCAAAGCAGGAAAATGTATAGAAATTTGGAGTCATGCAAACTTTGTGAAAATTCTGAATTACTGCAACAATAACCAATTCGAATAATGGTAATTAGAATTGTTCTTTAAGTTTGTTTACGATATATAACTCTTGAAATACGAGCGAATTAAAAGAACTAAATAAATACTTAACAAATGAGGGAATGAGTTAGAAAGAATTATGCAATCTGAAATAAAATTCAAAAAGGAAAGAAACAAGTTTGAAATAATATAAAGAACGAAACAAATGAGAATAAAACAAGAATAAATTAAATTTAAATAAGAAAATATAAAAATGCAAGAGCTTTTTTTTATAATAGTTTAATAGATGAAAATAGCAATACATTTGTAGGCAAATGAAAAATATAGAATGAAGGAAAAAACAGTTAAAAATGAAACAAAGGATGGGAGAAAATAAGAATTAAAAAGATAAAATATCAAATAAACATAAAAAAATCAAGAAAAAGAAAAAAGTTAAACAATAGTTAATAAAGAAATAAAATGAAAAGAGAATTAAATCAAACAAAATAAAAATAAATAGGAGAACTAGAGAACATAATAATTCAACAATTAAAGGAATACCACCCAAAATACCTTAAAATAGGTTCTGAGATACGTTAAATACTCTTAATTATAATTGAACTGATAAATGTGAAACAAATTCCAGTATATATATAATTCTGATAGTGCAATTTTAAATATTAAAATAATAAACTGAAAATATCTAAGATACATATATGTTATTTCGAATTTTCCTTAATAATCAATTAATTCATTTGGTATCAACATACCCTAAATATTTCATTTAACTTCAACTCTCTTGGCGAAAAGAGAACTTCCTTTTTTTCTTCTTACTTTGTTTGCTCAAAGTGGAAAATGTACAAATTCAACGTGAATGACCGCAGTTTAATGCGACCCATTTTAAAAGTGATATATAATTTTTAAATGATAAGATAAAACAATGATTATTATTGAACTTGTATTTAAATAAAATAAGTAAATAAAAAAAAATGGAAACATTCTGTTCAAAAAAATAAAATGGAAATTGAAAAAGAAGTTAAATAATATTAAATCAAGAAAGTAGATTGTTAATAAAGTTAAAAATTTGAAAACTTTAAGACAACTAAAGAAATAGAAGAAAAGTAAAAAAATGGGATGAAGCGGATCAAAATTATTTAGATCAGGCATAGAGTATTATTATTAAATAAAATGGGTTTATGAAGTATAAGGATATAATAATATAAAATTAAATAATAAAATAATAAATTCTTTAAAATTTAAAATTAATATTTAATTAATAATTAATAATTAATAATTAATAATTAATAATTAATAATTAATAATTAATAATTAATAATTAATAATTAATAATTAATAATTAATAATTAATAATTAATAATTACTAATTAATAATTACTACCACAAAGAAACTATGATAACACAATTAATAATAATATAATTAATAATTAATACCAAATTTAATAGTTACTAATAATAACTAAAATAATTAATAATTAGTTGTGAATAATTAATAATTGATAATTAATAATTAATAAATAATAATTAATGATTAATAATTAATAATTAATACTTAATAATTAATAATTAATAATTAATAAATAATAATTAATAATTAATAATTAGTAATTAATAAATAATAATTAATAATAAATAATTAATAATTAATAATTAATAATTAATATTTAATAATAAATAATAAATAATAAATAATACAAAATAAATACAAACTAATAATTAATACTTAATAATTAATAATTAATAATAATAATTAATACTCAATGATTAATAAATTAATTAATAAATTGATAATTATCAATTCTTCAGTCAAGTAATAATTAATAATTAATAATTAAAATTAATAATTAATAATTAATAATTAATAATTAATAGTTAATAATTAATAATAATAATTAATAATTAATAATTATTAATTAATAATTTATAATTAATAATTAATAATTAATAATTAATAATTAATAATTAATAATTAATAATTAATAATTAAAATTAATAATTAATAATTAATAATTAATAATTAATTATTTATATTATTATGAATAAATTTAAATAAAAAATAAAATTAACATTTGAAAAATTAAATTTATGCACATTTAAATTTAATTTTCTAATTACGACCCGTTTAACATTACTGGACTACGCGAAGTACCAGATTCCGCAATTATTTTTATAGATTCACTCGAGTAACAAGAGAATTTAAGGGGAAGTAAATTAAAAACTACATATTAAATAAATAAAAGTCCGTTTATTTTATTAAATTAGGTTATGCCTAAGAAAAATAAAAATGAAAAATATATGAAGAAATTAACAAATAATTCATCTTATATCAACAAACTATTTAAATATTTTATTTAACTTCAATTCTTATAGCCAGAAAACGAAACTTCCTCTTTTTCTTTTCTTCCTTGCTCAAAGTAGGAAAAATGTAGAAATCTCGAGTCATGCAAACTCTGTGAAAATTCTACGAATTACTGCAACAATAACTAATTTCGAAGAATGGTAATTAAATTTTTTTTTTTTGGTTAAAGGAAAAGATATATATCTCTTTGAAATATGAGTTTTAATTAAAAATAAATAAATACTTAACAAATGAGGGAAAATGAGTTAGAAAGAATTAAGTTAATCGAAATAAAATTAAAAAAAGAAAGAGAAAGAAGATTTACGCGTGTAAATAAAAGAGGAGGAAATAAATGAGAATGGAACTTAAAAGAATAAATTGAAATTTAAATAAGAAAAAATATATTAAAAGGAGATTTTCAAGAATAAAAATAAAATAAGAAAATAGAAAATAAATGAATTAGACAAAATGGAAAAATTAAAAAAACTATGAATGGGAAAAAAACAGAGTTAAAAAATGAAACAAAGGATGGGAGAAAAATAAGAATTAAAAAGAGAATATATCAAATAAAGATATAAAAATCAAGAAGTAGAAAAAGTTAAATAATAGTTAATAAAGAAATAAACATGAAAAAGAATAAATAAAAATAGAAAAATAAAGTGAGAAGTATTAAAATAAAGATTTAAAAAGACGAGATTAAATAAATAAGAGGATTATTAAAATAAAAGTATGGGATTACAAAGGAAAATACTAGAATGATTTATCTTAATATGCAATTAATAAGTGATTATAAAATATTATTTATTTATTTTATTATAATTAAATTAACATAAGAAATTAAATTAAAATTTTCTTTAAAAATTCAATCTTTTGAATATATAAAATAACTAAAAAAAAAATAAAAATAAAAGGAATAATAAAATAATTAAAATAAAAAAATTAAAATTTTAAATGTGTAGAGGAGAATGAAGTAATGGAAGTAAAGGAAATGAAAAGTGAACTGAATAAGTGAAGGGAAAGTGTCAAAGTTATAAGGATATAGAAAGGAAAAATGATAATTTAATGAAGAAAGGAAGAAAAAATGAAAAATAAAAATTAATTCAAAGATAGAAATATGAAAAAGAATAAAGAAAGAGGAAACATTAAATATTGGAAGAGTGGATAGGTATGTAAAAATTTAGATAGATAGATAGATAGATAGATAGATAGATAGATAGATAGATAGATAGATAGATAGATAGATAGATAGATAGATAGATAGATAGATAGATAGATAGATAGTAGATAGATAGATAGGATAGATAGATAGATAGATAGATAGATAGATAGATAGATAGATAGATAGATAGATAGATAGATATATAGATAGATAGGATTGATAGATTTAGATAGATAGATAGATAGATAGATAGATAGATAGATAGATAGATAGATAGATAGATAGATAGATAGATAGATAGATAGATAGATAGATAGATAGATAGATAGATAGATAGATAGAAAAATTTTATTCTCGTACAAGGATAGATAGATAGATAGATAGATAGATAGATAGATAGATAGATAGATAGATAGATAGATAGATAGATAGATAGATAGATAGATAGATAGATAGATAGATAGTCAAATTTTATTCTTGCTCGTTTCTACCACTAAATAATGGCATTAATTACCATCATGCTAATATTTGTTAGCTCAAGCGATAGCACATCTCAAACAGCTGAAATTTAGATAGAATTTTTATAGAATCTTTTTCGGAATTTAAAGAGTATAGATTCAAATAGATAGATACCACAGTTAGAAAAATAGATACACACACATACGCTGCAAATGACTCTTTTCGATAGAGACAAAAAGGTCGCAAAGAATTGTTTCAAATAATGTTTTATCAGAAAATAAATTAAAGAAGCTATTTTTCTGAGGAATAATATCTTTTCTATCTTAAAAAAATTCCTGTGAAATTTGTTCCAACGAATTGTTGGAATATTTTAGTAGCGCACTGACAGACCCGCTTATAAACTAGGAAAGATAATGATACCATGAGACGTTTAATCGAATTTCAGACTGTTTCATAAAGATATTTGTCTGGGACGAAATTCAATTTTCAATTTTTTTGGTTTTTCATTTTTCATTTTTCATTATATATCTTTTTTTTGCTTATTATATGCTAAAGTTTATTTTTTTAAATGTTAACTGCTCCGCATATATATATATATATATATATATATTTAAATAAAAAAATATATATATATATATATATATATATATATATATATATATATATATATATATATATATATATATATATATATATATATATATATATATATATATATATATATATATATATATATATATATATATATATATATACTTTTTTTATATGTAAATTTCTCCGTATATATATATATATATATATATATATATATATATATATATTACTGTTTTACTGTCTTCCCCTAGAAAATCACGACCTGTCACTGAACTCAGAATGCGTCTCCACTCAGTTCTATCTTCCCACAGTCATCTCTCTTGTTTTTTCTCCACCATATGCAGCTCACATCTCATCAGAGAATCTTAGGACCGATTCTCTCCATTTCTTCATTTGTCTTCATCTGAGTCTTCTTCCATTAAGCGTCTACTATCATGGTTTTTCGCCAGCCTGTCCTCCTGCATCCTTTCCAAATGTTCTCAGCATCTGATACACTCTTAGAAAAAAAGGTTCTAATGGGTTCCACTTAGAACCAATGGGTTCTAAGTAGAACCAGAGGGTTCTTCACGATGAAAAAGGGTTTCTCACATAGTGTTATGGTTCTCCACGATGCCAAAGGGTTCCATACGAACGAAAGGGTTCTAACAGTTTTTAATAAAGTTGATCGGTTTTACTTATTAAGGAATATATCTTAAAAATTTATTACGAAATAATGCTAAAATATTTTAAAAGTAAAAAATATATATGTTTTTAAAGCATCATACATAATATAAGTAAAAAAAAAAAATTGTTGTTAAAATTTTCCCTCCAATATTTATGCGAGCGTTGATTTGCAACTTTCAGTGTGGAAATATGGCGCTATGTATTGTGGCCTCAGCGAATCGTATTCGTCAAGGGCCTATTAAAGAGTGAAAAAAAAAAACATTTCTAAATATAGTGAGTGAATGAAAGACAAAAACTGTTAAAAAGGTAAGGTACTTTAGGTTATTCTTCAATGTAGCTAAATAATTTAAATGATAGTTAAGCCTTCCATTATTCACCAGCTGCTATGCTATTGTATGTATAGGCCTATTCTTGACCAGTATTTGAATTTTTAATTAGAAATTATGGTATTAGTAATCAATAAGCTAATGATTCCCTATTTGTATATAACTCAAAATAACATAGAAATGCATTGTAATGAAATTGCTGCAATGGGTTAGTGAATATAAAAGGAAGTTATTTGATTACTTAATATAAATTGTTTTTATGATAAAGGATGAGAAAATTGATTTTTTTAATATTAAGCTATGTTGGTTTAGGATTTGTAAGTCTCTCTCTCTCTCTCTCTCTCTCTCTCTCTCTCTCTCTCTCTCTCTCTCTCTCTCAACAATGAGATGGGAAGTGGTGGAAATAGAACTTTTCCCATCAGGAAAATATTTCAGCTTAGCTGTGACACCTCAAACAGGCAATTCTTGCTCATATAGACCTGATATATATATATATATATATATATATATATATATACCCACACATATATTATATATAAGATATATAAAGAATATATATATATATATATATATATAGCATGGTGGTTATTAGATATATACCATCATTATTTTTGAGACTGTATTTCGTTCAAAAATCTCCTAATTTCAGAAAGTTGGAGTTTTTAAGAAAATTCTTGTAGTGGCAAGTTTGAATTATGTTATAGTGGCAAGCTTGAAATTATGCCAGAAGCTTGCCACTAAACAATTTTATTAAAAAACACACTTAACTTAACTTTCTGAACTTTGAATTTTTTTTGAACTTAGGAAAATTTTTGGTCTCAAAATGTGGGTCGCTGTCTACAGTATTACAAATATATATATATATATATATATATATATATATATATATATATATATATATATATATATATATATATATATATATATATATATATATATATATTTATATATATATATATATATATATATATATATATATATATATTTATATATATTGTATCAGATGTCAATTCTTTTGACATCCGTAGATGCGGATGTGAGATTTCAACATCTGTGGATCCTTGATCTTTAAAATTGACCCATGTGGGGGTTAATGTTACATGGTCATGAATGCGTATGTCAAATTATATATATATATATATATATATATATATATATATATATATATATATATATATATATATATATATATATATATATATATATATATATATATATGTATATTAACTTTTAGCCACAATCTATTGAAGTTTCCAGGATGCTGGACTAAGACCCAACTCGCTTTGCATTCCACCATCCACTTTCCCCAACCTCCACCCATCAGAAAGTGGCTTACAAAAATTATGCTCTTAACTTTGAAGTCATAATTTCTAATACTCAAAATTTATATGAGGTAAATTATGCTTTAAAAATAAAGGTTTTTCTGCCTTCTCGCCCAGAAGTCGCATACGCTTCTTGTCGTAAATGACACCAGCTAAGCTAAATAATTGTTCACTTGCAACACTGCAACAACATAATTATTTGAATTACTTTATAAATTTTAAAACAAAATCAGCATTTCATTACAAGTAAATAACAAAGATTAAATAAAAACAATACTTTATTGAAGTATATGGAAACTGCTGATATATATATATATAGAGCAACAGCAGTATATATATATATATATATATATATATATATATATATATATATATATATATATATATATATATATATATATATATATATATATATATATATATAACATCCGCATCCTCATGACAAAAAGTGTGGGTGTGGATGTTGTTGAAGTGTGGAATGCGGATGTTTCCAGAGATTTATTTGCGGGATGCGGATGTCAATTTTAATGCAGATGTCTGCAGACGCAGTTGTGGATTTCACATACATTTTTAACATATATATATATATATATATATATATATATATATATATATATATATATATATATATATATATATATATATATATATATATATATTATATATATTTTTATATATAATTTATATATTTTTAGTTGGCGAAAAATGGAAGTATTTTTAATCTAGTCTAGGGTTGGCTGAGCAATGGAGTTTTGTGCACTGCACCAAAGTATGCACACCATGCACTGCAAGGTAAATGTTTAGATAAAGGGCCACACTTCTGATTTTCAAAGCTTTTTTCCATAACACTACAAATGTATTAAAATTAAAGATAAAATTAAGCCTGTAAAGCCCTTATAATAAGATTAATTGAGGTAGCAACTTTTCATATTTGTTATATTAAAGCTAAAATTTTGCTGTTTTTCTTAAAAAACTTAGCCTAACCTAAATGTAACCAAACTTAGCCTAACCTAACTTAACCTACAGTTACCACAGGGATAAGTAGGTTATGATGGCGCTCAAGTGCACATAAGGATGTCACTTTTTAGTCTGTTGATTCTCGAATTTTTACCTGAAAACAAGTTAAGTTGCTCTAGGTTAGATTGTGTAAGGCTTAGGGAAAATAGCTAAAATCTGATTTTTTAAGAAAAACAGCAAAATTTTTACATTTAATATAACCTACTGAAAATGTGAAAGTTGCTACCTCAATAAATCTGGTTATAGGTGTTTTACAGTTTTAATTCTAAGTTTATCTTTAATTTTAATATATTTACAGTGTACTGTGGAAAAAAATTTGAAAATCGGAGGTGAGGCTCTTTATCTAAACAATCACCCACTCCACCAAATACCATATTTTTGCACTGTGCTGCACCTCTATATTTCAATGAGCACAACACTGAGTCACTGAATCTGTATGTCACACTGCACTGCACCAAGTGTGTTGGCCAACCCTGGTCTAGGCCCATATAATTTATTATAAATATATAATTCTGGTACCTTAACTTTAAAAAAATTTACTAACAAAATTAAAGTATCTCAAAATCTTTGTTTTATTAATAGCTAAAAATTTAACAATGATAGGATGATTTTCAGAAAATTACATAAAATCCAAGCTTTTGGAAAGAAGTTATTTTTTTTATTTCCAGTATTTGAAATAAGAGTCAAAGTGTGTGTGTGGGTCAGATTCTTTGGAGTCACATTTGTTTCTGTCTGAAAGTTTGACACTGTTAGTCAGACTTGCTTCATAACTTTTTTGATGTTTTGAAGTTGACTATTTCATCTTATAGAAGTTACAAAAAGATTTAAAAATCTGAGCAAGAGAGATTAATTTTTAGAGGTAGCAAATTTATTTTTCTATATATATATATATATATAGTTATATATATATATATATATATATATATATATATATATATATATATATATATATATATATATATATATATATATATATATATATATATATATATATATATATATATATAAACTAATGATTATTTCACTTCCAAGTTTTAAACTATCTGTCTATAATGCATGTTGAGCTAATTTTGAATATTTTATAAATGAGTATTCTTTACTTTAAAGTATTTTGTATGGTGCTTATTCCAAATATACTCAAATTTCAGTTTGATTAATGACAATGGCATATCTTTGTCTGCTTAATTTATTAATAAAAACTATTACCAGTTTAAGGTACCATATTAGCACTGCAGATTACTAATTGTGTTTAAATCCCTTTTAATCTTCTGTAATTTAATTTAACCCAGTAAATAATTATTCTTAATAGCCTACTGAATATCATCACATAACATGCAAAATTATTGATAGATTTAATCTTTTTTTTTTTTTTTTTTTTTTTTGACACCTTCACCACCAAGTCCAGAGCCATATTTTGAGAAGTAGGAGAAAGCAGTTGACCGATTGAACATAGAAATCACAGAGAATGATAATTTCAGAGAAAAGAGAATTGCAGGAAAATGTGTTTTATTTTGAAGTTTGTATAATTAAGATTTTAGAATAGCCAGCAGACCTAGAAGATAAATAAGCCAAACAAATGAATTTATTCATAGATTGCAATGAGAGTCCAAGCCATAAGTTTAAAATGACCCTGATACGTAATTTAAATCAATATCCAAGGGTGCATGTCACTCACACACATGCTCACTTAGGCCATATATTCTTTTAATAGGTTGCTCCTGTAACCCAAGGACACTAGCAATGACATTTGAACCCAGTTAAATAAAAAGTACCTTCTGATATATATATATATATATATATATATATATATATATATATATATATATATATATATATATATATATATATATATATATTTTTATATATTTATATATATATATATATATATATATATATATATATACATATATATATATATATATATATATATATATATATATATATATATATATATATATATATATATATATATATATATATATATATATATATATATATATATATATATATATATATATATATATATATATATAAATTTTTTATTTATTTCATTTTAAATATAAATGTAATAAATATTACTAATTTTACTTTGCTTATATTACAGAACTGCCTAAAAGAAGTACTGAAAAATCATTTTAAGAAGGAAAGAAAATTTTTGGTTCATGTAGATGAAATCGATAAGGTTAGAAAAAAATTCAGTGTACCATCAAGCGGTAGAAAGAGAAGGGCAGATTTCGAAGAAAGTACTACTCACTCATGCAAAAAGGACAGCTGTGAGTATTAAATATTTAAAATAGTTACAAATTAAGACATTTATTTATAAAGTGTTGTAAACACTTTTTATTAAAGAAAAGATATTTTAAAATTTAATTTTGCTTGTATAAAATATTAACAGAAGCACATAGAGATTATAATATGGTTTAAAGGAGTGGTTCTAGCTGGATAAAATGTTTGTTGAGTAACAGGGCAATGTGTAGCAAGTACTCAATAGTCATAAATCATAATTTAAATTGGTAAAAAGTGGTGTTCCTCAGGGTTCTGTGCTAGGGCCACTTTAGTTCCTAATCTAAATAAATAATAATTTGGATATAGGAATAAAGCAGGATTTCAAAGTTTGCAGATGATACTAAATTAGCAACTTCAGTTGGGAATATTAAGAGTTGTATAAATGTTCAACAGAAGTTAAACAAATTTTGTGGTTTGTCAAATAAGTGGTGAATGAATTTGAATAACAAAAAATGAAAGATCCTTCATATAGGTAACTCAAAAAACAAAATTTTTTATTTATGATGTAAATAGGAAATGGCTGGAGTATGTAGACTAAGAAAGAAAAATTTGGGTGTGATTATTTGTAGTAATTTGAAAGTGTCAGGGCAATTGGTGTGTACTATCATTTTAATTTGTTTCATTCTAATACAGGCTTCACTCTACATTCCTGTAGATGCAGAAGATGAATACAGCTCTCGATTGCACGAGAATACAATGATGGAAGAAGTTGGCATGGTTCACCCAAATCTTCCTAAAATCCTAGAACATCTTCCACGTAGCTTGCCTTTCAGATTATCATCAATGCAAGCCGAAGAGGGAAATCTATGAAGGTTGACGAAGTTCTGAATAAATTTACCTATTTACAATTTCCCAAAGTGGTAAGTTTCGAGTTTGAATTCTAAATGTTTTATAAATTGGAATTATCTCCAAGTTGCATAATTTCGCTTTTCAAATTCTTTTTGAAACTATAGAAATTGGTTTTGTGTGGTTAAAAATTAATTTATTTTAACTTGTTCGCTGGATGTTGTATATTTGTTTCGTATCTAGAATAGTACATACCTTTCCTTCTTTCTTTATCTACCAAAACTTCTCATAACAAGTAGGGTTCCTAACATGCATGAAAAAATAGCAAAATGGAAGTTTGGCGTAAGTTGAAAGGAACCTTAAGTGCTAGCCCGTCGCTGCCAAAAAATCCACCTAGGACTTCACGACGGCGCGATGGACACTAACTGTGGTAGGTCGTCAGGTTTAGAGTTCATCCCCCTGGGCTAGGTACACATTCATATCCCCTCAAAAATCACCGCCATTAACTTCTATTATGCACCATTCTTCTCACTTAAATCTAATTCACATTCCTTTCCAACAAACACTCCTTTACTG
>JABUQX010088041.1:0-25650 GCA_015478945.1 Trachelipus rathkii
GCTTATAAAAAAAAGGTATCCGTGTGTAGAGTTAGTGTAAATATTTTAAAATAAACATGCTTGGTTTAATTTTGTTTAATTTGCTTTAAAAAAATTGGGAGTTTAAACTGCGATGTTGTCTCGTGAGGATGGATAAAACTTTTTGGAATCGTTTAAAATTGATTAAATAGTAATAATACCAAGGAAGCAAATGAAGTAATTTGGCTGTCTTGGCAGGGGATACTTGTGGGAATGCCTTTGTAATTTAAAATATTTAAGTTTTATATTTGTAATGTTGAAAGTATTCATTAACCTTTAACAGCGGACTAAAATCTGGTTTTTAGAGAGAGAAAATTATAAACGGTCTGGAGAATACGTTACCCTTTCCACAATTCCACACTTGACCAAAATCTTAAGAACTCCCATGAGAAGAATGACGATTGTCCGTAAATCAACCATTTGAAATTAAGCTTTGGGATTTATCCGTAGAATGTATTTGTGTTGTTTCTTGAGTGATTTATTCAGGTCATTTGATGAGAATATAAAGGAACAAAAATGAAATGCATGTCAATCAGAATAATATATATTTAACTTTTAATATTCTATTTATGCATAAATTTATCTTTTTTAAGTGGCAAAATAGCGAATTTTTTTTTAAAATAATTCCTCAAAACTTTATGATTTTTAATAACAGTGACCTGCTCGAGAAAATATTAATCATCCTAAAATATATCCATTCATTAATTTCTCATATTAATACATAATTTAAACTCTTAGATAAAGAAAAAAATTTCATAATGAATGATATGAAATAAGAAAAATGGAAAGACTAAGTATCATAAATTAGTTATAGTCTTGTGAAAGACAAATTAACATGAGTTTGTCTTACAGAGAATTGTAGTGTCGTTTGTGGTATTGTGTTCGGTATGTCTTTTTTTACTAGGGAGTGATATATTAGCAGGATTAGCCTAAAATAAATGGTTAATTACCACAATTAATGTTATTAATTATTAAATCTTATAATAAAAAAATTAACTTCTAAAATTAGTTTTTTTCTTTAAATTTCACAACAATTAAACTCTTAAAATACATTTCTTAATTTTGCAGTTAAATTATTTTTAAATTCGTTAAAATCATTAGTCGTATTTCATCAATTTTAAAAAATTGTTCATTTCATCAATGACTTGTATAAGGGTAAAGGAAAAGGATACAAAAAGAGAGATACTGAAAGTGGGGTGGGGTTTATGACTGCCGTCAGTTGTTGTTTTGTTTTTTGTTTTTTGGTTTTTTTTTGGCTTTTTTTTAATATGTTCTTGCCCTGCCATATATGAAACTACCAATGATTTAAGTGGGAACGAACCGGATCAAGACTAATTTGTGTATCTGAAAATAGTTTTAAATAATTCATTTGAAAAATCACTTCTTTATGATTAAATTTTACTATCTGTCACAAAAAAAATGATCGATACTGTGCATGGAAATGAATCACGGTATGTATTATAAGTTAATATAGTTATGACTATACACGGTATAACGGGTATATATATATTATATATATATATATATATTATTATAATATATATATGTATACTATTTAATATATTATATTATTTAAATGTTTTATGAATTTTTTTTTTATTGATTTAAAACTAACTGAAGACTCTATAGAGTAGAGCCAACATATATATCTCAAGTGAGTCGGGGTTTCTCCAGGCTCTTAAGTGGACGTACTTTGGAACGAAGTTCCCGCCCTCTGTCCCCCATGCGGCCGAGCCCCCTAAAATATATATTACACAGGCACACCACACTATCCAGGTATTCTCACCCATTATGACCGGTAATTTCTAATACATCAATTATATCTATTCCCTGCTTGAATACTTAATTACATCACCATTCTAATCCATCTGCTACCTTTTTTCTTCTTGCACCAGATACACATTACCAATACACAGCACTTATAACAAGTTTCATAGTCTGCACAATCACATGACCTCAATCCATTGAATATTTTATCTATTACCTATGCCTCCCTCATGTTCCTTACACTCCACTGCCCGACAGGCTGCACTCGGAGTCTTCTTAGTTTGGTTTATGTATTGTTCCTCATCTGCGGTCGTAATTATACTATGTGCTATTCAGTCCATCTTTCTTATAATATAACATCTCCTACACTTAAATCATTATCATTAGTTTTAAGAACCTACGCTCGTTTTCACTCCATTTTTCCCTCTTACCAACAACTAATACCTCTCATTTTTACAAATTTCCATTCTCGAACTTAATTGAATATATACACTGTCCTGTACCATCTACCTTCCCCATATATAAATTCTCTCAGAGTTTAGTCATTTCAGAATTAATTCTTAACCCAATTAAGCGCAGGCTAATCAAATACCTTTTAAACCAAACAAAAATAAAACATAGAACCCAAAAACACAACATACAACGTGCCAAAGCTGCAAGTTTCCACTATCATATATAACGGGTTACTACCTTATATTCACGAGTTACCCTTATATCCACATTTTTCACTTTGATTGTCATCATTGAGTCTTACGAGAGTATTCAACCACTTAAATTCTCAACTATGGTTATGTACAATCCTATATACTCACATAGGTCTACAAAAATGTATTTCTATCCAAAGTCCAAATACACTCACCCACTTTGAGCAGGAACAGCATCCTCGCTCACCAGCATTCCATCATTACACATATCCCCACATGGCTACAGTCGAGTATTAATCCCTTTTATGGCGTATACAGGTAGTACTCTACGGCTACACTTTTGGGCACTTCCATTTCATTTACATGTGAACTTCCACAAGCCCCATGGCACGCTAATTTTTTATAATTAAATATTTTAGGTTATCATACGGTTATTTACTTTGGGCACTATGCCATTTCATGTTTCATACTATCACCAACATATCCTTACACTCGTTTATATGCACACCTTGGGTATTTCCTCACAATCTAATATATTCTATATTTAACTAATACTATACGGCCCTTTTTATTGCTTCCATTTTACCCTTAACCATAGGTGGGATATTATAATAACGTTCAACGGACATAGTTATTATTCCCTATACCATAATTTACCATTAATTCACTTTTTAATCATTAGATTCTACCTATTATCATATTATTTCCAGCACTTGGGCACACTTGTTCATTATCATTTACACTGACACATGAAAATGTATATATATTATTTGGGAAACTTATTTATTATGCCAACGTTTATTAAAATAATTCAACTACCTTTTTTGTCAGGTAAACCTCAATTCATTTACCACACATATTGATTAAAACACCCCTTGTTATTAAATATTATATATACAACTACAACTATTCTTGAACAAGAATACACGTCTTTCGAATAATAAGGTTTGGAACCTTTCCTCTAGAGGAATGAAATGAGAAATTATTCTATGTTTCATCCTTTAAATTTATGCTAATATCAAGTGACAACATTTATTTTCTTGGATAAATCTTAACTTAATTGATTTGGATATCTGGATGATATTTTTAACTTCAAATCATGGAAAAATAATTAATGAGTTATGCATAAGAATGCATATTCAAAAAAAGCAGGAATAGCAAATTACATATTTAGTGTTAATTTGACTTTAAATGAAATCCAATTAATGCAACCAACATCTAACGTATAGGTCCTTTAATGTTTTAAGAAAATAATCTAAAAGTTTTTAACTTCTAAATTTATACGCTTTTTTCTTTAAATTGCACATGTAGATAATTAAAAGCTCAAAAAACGAAATACCTCATAAAAAACTAACATAGTTAAATATTATAATTGAATTTCAAAGAAAAAGTAAAAAGTTTTGTTACGAAGATGGGAAGTTCAAACATCGAATAAAATTATTAATGTATTGCAATTGGAGAACAAATATGAAAAACGTTATTGCAAAAAGAAACAAAACATAAAAAAGTCGCGCACGGGCGGAATGATAAATAGACAGCACATAAAGAGGGGATCATATGTATAATGAAATATACAATAATATTTTTAGATTTTAACATATATCAATTTTAATTTAAAAAAAGTAGATAAATAATATTAAATAACTTTTTCTTAAAAATTACAATCTAAACTGTAAAGGGGGAAGAATGTAGGAAACTCTTTAAAAGTAGATCGAATTCAACATTGGAAAGGTAAATTTTTCACAGAGAGTAGTAAGCTCACCAGTTTTTGAAAAACTAATTGGGTCATGGAAATTGCAATTTTAAAAGAGAAAAGAAAGTTAAGATGTACGTGTTCTGATATTGAGCTTAAATTGAATTTAATATTATGTAATTTAGAAATAGCATTAAATGAAAACGTTTAAATAAAAAATAACTTCCAAAATACGCTTTTTCAAATTTCAACATACGAATTTAATCTTCAAAAGAGATTTTCCTAATTCAATCCCTTTCATTCATCTAAAATTGAGTTTTAACGTTTTTCAGCATTGAAAAAATAATGGGTTCATTGAAATGCAATCAAAAAGCTGAAAAAGTGAATTTATTAAATTTATTGCATAAATGAAGTTGTTAATGAAATTCAATATGTTTTATATACAAATATTTCATAGTTTTGAAAAACCTTTTTAATAAACTAAATTAAAAAATGTTTTTAATTCAAAGAGAAATAAATAATATAGGTTTGATTCCTGAGGCAAAACTTAATTGTAGAAGACGATAATATTGTTAACCCGACCATTGGTCAATTGAAAAAGATATGTTTCATTCATTGCAGTCTGCAAAAACAAAATTTCTTTAATTACATATGTGCAGTCTTAATAAATTCTCATATATGTTTTTATTATACAAATTCATATGTGAAAACTGTTTTAATAAAAAAATTAACTCAAATTACGCTTTTTAATCTTTCACATACAATTTAGAACTAAAAAGTAACGATTTTTTCAATAAATGTAAACATTGAATTATTGGTAATCTAAAATTATTTTAACGGATATGTCAGCATGAAAAATAAATGTTCATTGAAATGCTATTCAAAAAGCAAAAAAAATGAATAAGTGTTTAGGTCCCTTAAAATGACATTTTTAATGCAATGTCATATTGTTTGTATAGAACAAATATTTCAATTAGTTTGAAAAACCTGTTTAAATTAAAAAAAATTCACTCAAAATACGTTCCTTAAATTCCACATTACAAAATTAGAACTCTTAAAGTACGATTTGTCAAACTTTCGACATTGAACTATAGGTAAATCTTTAAAATTGAGTTTTTAACGGTATCAGCATTTGAAAAAATAAAGTTCATTGAAATCAATCAAAAAAGCAAAAGGAGTATAAATAGGTTGAAGGTATATAATGACGTTTTTTAATGAAATCATTATTTTTTTATAACCAAATTTATTAATTGTGAAAACCTGTTTCAATAAAAATTTAAACTTCAAAAACGCTTTTCTTAAATTTTCAACATTACAAATTTAGAACTCTTAAAAGTACGAATTTTCTAAATTTCGAACATTTGAAAATTCATAAGTCACTGAAATGAAGTTTTACGGATTTTCAGCATTTGAAAAATAATATGTTTCATTAAAATGCTAATTCAAAAAGCAGAAAACAATTTAATAAAGTTAGGTCTTAAATTTTTTTCAATATGTTTTATATACCAAATTTCATGAGTTGGAAAACCTGTTTTAAATAAAATATAAACTTCAAAATTACGCTTTTTAATTTCACATTACAAATTAGAACTTAAAAGTACGATTTCACTTAAATTCAACACATTCGGAAATAAATTGCGTAAATCTTAAAATTGAGTTTTTAACGGTATTTAGCATTTGAAAAAATAATTTTCATGAAAAATCTCCCCCCTAAAAAGTGAAGTTAAATTTAGTTTAATAATTTTGAGGCTTTCGAATGAAATTAATAGTTTGTATCACCAAATATTTCATTAGTTGTGAAACTTTGTTTAATAAAAAATTTAACTGCTAAAATTACGCTTTTCTTAAATTCTATTACAAATTTAAATCTCTAAAAATACGTTTTCTATCAACATTTGAAATTATTGTAAATTCTTAAAATTGATTGTTTACGGGTTCAGCATGTTGAAAAAATAATCATTGAAATGCAATTTCAAAAAAGAGAAAAGAGAACAGAATTGTTTATTCTTAGATGACCTAAGAAAATTTATTCTGGTCAACTCACAGAATCGTAAGTAAAAACCTGGTTTTTAATAAAAAATTAACTTCTAAATAGCTTTTCTTAAATTTTCACATACGAAATTTGAACTCTTAAAAAGTACGATTTCTCCTAAATAATTTGAAATTATTTGGTAAATTCTTAAAATTGAGTATCTAACGGTGAGAAAGTTATTGAAAAAATAAATTTTTCATGAAACCAACCAAAGGTGTCTGAATTTAAATAGTTAGGATGTATTAAATTGGGAATTTTTTAATGAAATTCAATATTTTTTATATAACCAAACATTTGTCATTATTTGAAACCTTTTTTAATAAAAAAAATTAACTTCTAAAATTACGCTTCTTAAATTCACATACAAATTTAGAACTCTTAAAAGTACGATTTCCTAAATTCAACATTGAATTATTTGTTCAACTTATCGATCATTACAAAAGAAATTTCGCATGAAATTTCCGTGTGATGTGATCTTAATTAAGAAAGAAGAAAAGAGAATTAATAATGTTTTAGGGCTACAAAATTGACGTTTTAATGAAATTTCCAAATAATGGTTTTTATATAGATAGTACAAAAATGGCCATCCAGTTGAAAACCGTTTAATAAAAAAATTTAATCATCTACTAATGAGAATTTTATCTAAATTTCCATATACATTTGTATAAGTACTCTTAAATAAGATTATATTTCTTAAAATAATACAATTTATTATCAAATTATATTGTAAATTCTAAAATGATTTAACGAGGATTCATCTAAGGACTCTCACAAAAGTGGAGCCAGAAATTGAAATGCTAATATCAAAAAGTACAGAAAAAATAATTTATATAAGATTTTTAGTGGAGACTATCGTGGAAATACTCTTAATATTCATAATAATTGATTTAAAATAAACAAATAATATCAAAAGGGGTTTGTAGAAAACCACACACATAAAAAATTTAAATTTCTATAAATTACGAATTATTTTATTAATTTTAATAAATTGAGATATTTTGAGAATCATAAATAGTTTTACAAATTTTGTTTCTTTAGTTCTCCATGATAGATTTTAAATCTTAAAAAAATTGAGTTATTGTATATATAGATATGAGATATTCAAGCAATGAAAAAAAAATTTATTAGGGCATGAAGAAAGAAAAATAAAAAGCTAGATAAATTAGATTTATATAAAAAGTGAGTATCTATTAAATTTGATAGTTTTTAATGATAATTTCAATATTGTTTTTTATATAACTACAAATATTATCAATTAAAGGTGTGAAAAACGTTCATAAATAAATTTAAACTTCTAAAATATTACGCTTTTTCTAAATTTCAACATTACAAATTTAGAATATATATAAAAAATAACTAATTTATTTACTCTGAATTATTAATACATACATTTAAAATAATAAAGTAAGAAAATCTAAATAATTTAATTTTTAACGTTTATTTATTGCATTAGAGAAAAATATATATATTGATGTTTACAATTGAAATGCAATGTCAAAAAGCAAAAAGCGAATTTATTAATGGTGTCTTAAATATACGATTTTTAATGATAATTCAATATTATTTTTATATATATATATATAAACTGATAAATTAAATTTGTTTCATGAAAATTACATTTAGTGTAATTAATTATTGACTAGTTAAGTTCCTGGTAATAATAGTCATCTGCCAGGTCCTCCTTCATTTTTCCTCTTAGGTCTGATTTTATAACGCGAAAAGCAGAAAAAAGCCGTTCAACGCTAACTTGCGTTAGAGGTAGAGCAGTAACAGCAATTGCAGCTTCTTTTACAATGTCTGGATACTTTTCGATGGCCTCTTCTAATTTAAGCTTCGACGTTATATCAATTTTTTCAACTTCTTTCAGTGCAGCAAAGAAATTTTGTTTTAAGTTATGACATATTATGTTCAAGGATGAGGAAGGACCTTGACCCCTTTCTTGAACCCGTCGACGCTTCCGACTAAGCTCTTCAATACCTAGAAGCTTTTCATACTCACCTTCTGAGCTTTCTGAAGAAAGACTTAAGATGGCAGTAATGGGGCTAGCTGTAGTTTCATCTCTTACAATATGTCCAGATGTATCCTTTTCTTTTTGAACTTCTTGCAACTCTTTAATACAAATGGCCAAGTTGTAAAGTGCAGATTAACTTTTTGTTGTTGATCTTCAGTTGCTTACCTTGTAGATAGGATCAACATAAACAGATAAACAGCAGCTAGTAGAATATCATTGCCAATGAGATAAATTTTTCTTCGTACCATGGAGTCTTTTATTTCTTCAGAATCTTAAATATAGGTAGTATAAGGTTGAAGGTTGAATTTATTAGAATATAATCCAAATTGAAACATTAGGTGCAGGTTGAAAAACTTCGAAGTATGCAATTGCATTTTGTGTTGTGGAAGTCGCAAGTCAGCGAACTTGTATGAAGTGATTGAAGTCACTCACAGAGTCACAATTAACAACTCTTTCAGTTCAAAATTTTCTGACTCCAACCCTACTATCTTGAAAGTTACCAGCTCCAACACCAACCTCTTGAAAATTACCGGCTCCGATTCCCCTCTCTTCAAAATTACCGACTCTCCGACTCCGAGTCCACAATCCTGGTTGTGACGGAGAGATTCTGCAATTGACAAATTTTATAGTTTTTTTTAAGTTTCCCTTTAAATTGCAAGAAAACGTAACTTAAGAGGTTAAAGAAAAACTTTCTTATGGAGGAACTATTCTATTTATATATGATATTATCCTACAAGGTTAGGTTATTTCAAGTTCTGTAGAGTTAATGTATAAATCATTTACAATTACCTCATAATTTGACTTGCTTGTTTTTTTTTATCCTCCATTTAGTGGTTTATTATATCTATACATTTTTGTGAATCAGACAATTCCACTGCCAGTCCATCATATAATTCGGCAACTTTGTCAACGTGACGGAAATGCTAATCCTTTGGCTGTCTATACTTCAAAGTAATTAAAAAGAATCAGGGTCAATTCAATGGAAGGAACCGAGGGTTGAGTACAGAGTAAGATTAAAACAGATGCAGAATTAATATGAATGGCTAAATATTCGAATATATAAAGCTGGATATGCTGTTATTCATTTGTATCTAATTTGGTGTGGTGGTGGAATTTGTTCTTACATTAAAGGTTTATTGTAGATTTCTTGTGGGTGTCAGAGTATTGTTCAGTTTGAAAGAGGAATTGGAAAAAGTGTTTAATGATATAATAGAAGGTGATCTTTCAAATACAAATTTCTAGCACTTTCCACAACTTTAGTTTTGTCATATGCAAACCACTTGATTTCATGCAGTGAACCCTGCTTTTTGCACAAATGATAACACGAGAGCAAAGAGCAAAGAATTGTTTGTATCAATAATAATAATAATAATAATAATAATAATAATAATAATAATAATAATAATAATAATAATAATAATAATAATAATAATAATAATAATAATAATAATAATAGGTATACTATGTTGGGTGGATGGAATTTCTTCAAAACGGATGGACTCTCTCCTTTTTTGCATTTGTGGCGTCGATTTTGCAGTCTAATTTTAGCCAGGAATCAGCGAGGATCGGAGCAAATGAAGGAATTAGAGCGAAAACGGCACTTCAGGCCAAACTTTTCGATAAGACTTTAAAAATGTCTGTGTCTGGGGCAAAGTGTTTTAACGAAAATGGTGAGTAGTTCAAACGCTCTAAACATAAACTTCAAGTAAAATTACGAATTAGTAATTACTTAAGGAATATGTATTGATTTAATTTTTATTCTTTCTCGCTCTTTTTTTATGTATATATTCAATATTATATAATAATTGTTTAAAAATAGATGTTTGTGTAATCTATCCTTATTTATGTTGGAACATTTACATTGCAGATGACGAACCAAGCAAAGATTCTGCTGATTGTGTAGATTCTGGGAACGCTCTTAACTATGTTTTAAAAGACACAGAGAATATAATGATGCTCTTCATGAACTGTCATTATATTTGGGCAATCCCTTTAAAGGTAATGATTTCCTTCTGTTTTTTCTCGTAAACCAGTTACAGTTCTTTCCTGCCTCCAATTAATATATATATATATATATATATATATATATATATATATATATATATATATATATATATATATATATATATATATATATATATATATATATATATATATATATATATATATATATATATATATATATCTTTTTCCTTCTTATATATATATATATATATATATATATATATATATATATATATATATATATATATATATATATATATATATATATATATATATATATATATATCGTGTCTGGAACCTGGAAAATTTTAAATTTTCTTACTTATATGACTATTGTACTCCAAGAAATATATAGAGATTCATATATATGAGAGGAGAAAGAGAGGAGAGAGAGGAGAGAGAGAGAGAGAATAGAGAAAGAGAGAGAGAGAGAGAGGAGAGGGAGAGGCAGGATAGTATATATATAGTCTGACGGCGCCGCTCCCCTCCTATCAGGTACGGGCAATCCCGAGGTATTGTGCCACTATAGCAGGGTGAGCCAACAGATCTGTCAGAGTAAGTTTATAAAAGTTACGTCTGATGTCCGTTAAGTCCGAGCAGTTTAGCAAGAGGTGTCCTGGGTCGTCATTTGTCTGGGAGTGAGATCTTTGACAGTGTGGAGAGAGAGCATTGTGAAATCTATGTTTATATTCCTGAAGGAAAAGATGGTGCCCGGAGCGAAGACGGGACAGCATCACTCTGGTTAGACGGTAAGATAAGATTGACAGCAAGGACTAGTCTTGAGTGTGCTAGGATTTTGCAAGGTTGCATGTTGTTACTGGTGTTAATGTATAGCAGTGAAACTATCGTGTGAGATAAGAGGTATAGATCTTTTCAGATGGACGAGTCTCTTAGGGTGTGCCTAGTTGCGAAGGATTGATAAAGAGAGGAATGAACGTATCAGAGAGTGGTGTGGTGTGGAAGAAAGGGGTAAATGAGAGAATATAATGAAAGTATGTTGAGAATGGTTTGGTCATTGGTAAAGGGATGAATGATAGTAGGTTGCGTTAGTACGGATGTACGGTGTGTGTGTGTTGGAAGCGACCGACGTGGAGACCGAAAAAGTGAATTGAGTCATGAACTAGTGTCTCAAGGAAAGAAATGTGAAGTTTGGCAGAGGCACAAATACAAGAGATGCACTGATAGGAGAGAGATGCGGGTTTTTGTATGTGGTCATGGGTTGGTGCCCACCTGCAGGGATGAACCCTTACATTGCAGAGATACCACAGTGAGGGTCCGTCGCAGTCTCGTGAAACCGCTAGGGTGGATTTTTCTGAATGTGACGAGTTCTCACTTAAGGATATAAAGAGGACGATAAAGGGGGGCTTTCTCTTCGACTTACGTCACGTTCCTTTTCCTTAACTTTTCCCATGCTTGTACAGCACCTTACCAACAATCTTGGGGCAAGAGGAAAGGTGAAGAAAAGAAAGAAAGAATATATATATATATATATATATAATATATATATATATATAATATATATATATATATATTATATAATATATAATATATTATATATATATATAATATATATATATATATATATATATATATATATATATATATATATATATATATATATATATATATATTATATATTTAATCTCAACACACAGAGTCTTTTCAAGAGAAGACAAAATAGAATAAAACCAAAAATCGCCCAAACATAACGCAAATTTCTCAGGTGGGCGCAGACATGGGCTTTAAAGGGAGAAAGGATAGATACAGCGGGAAAAACAGATGGTGGCAAGGAGTTCCGCAGAACTGAAGTGGCTGGAAAGAATGAGGCACCACAATGAGCGATTCTGGAATTTCCAATCATCATGTAAGGCACCCATTGTGCTACGAAGGCAACGCAATGGTGGTGGAATACGAGAGGTCAATTCCCTCGAGCACCTGCCATTATAGTACCTATAGAAAAAAGATAGTGCGCCAACGTCACGTCGCAGAGATAGAGGGTCCAAGGAGTTAAAAATTAGCTGACAGTTTATTAATATCTTAGCCTTAGACTCAACCCTACCCAAAAGAAGGGTGGAGCAGAGTTCCCCAAATGTGAGAAAAGTATTCCTAACAAGGGCGAATAAGGCCCTTATATAACTGGAGTAGCTGTTCAGAGGAAAAAAATTCCTGCAGCCAAAACAGAACTCCCAGCTTCTTTGAGGCCACCTTAGCAACCGTTGTAATGTGAGGTTTCCAAGACAATTTATTGTTTATGTTCAGACAAGGAATGTTTATGTTGTTCACAGGTGAGATGTTAGAACCGTCGAAGGAGATAGGAAAGTTGGAAGGCGATTTTGAGAGGGAGATATAAGGAAGTTCTAGTTTTTAAAGAGTCGAATTTTACAAAGTTGCTGTGATCCCACCTGGAAATCCCATCCAGATCCGCAAGAATAGAATCGGAAAATTGTAGACGCGAGGAAATTCTAGATGCAAAAGAGGGGCCAGATTTTTAATGAGTAGAAGAATGGAGAGTTGAGTCATCGGCATAAGAGTGAACAGAGTTAGAAGTGCAGCTGAGGAGATCGTTGATGAAAAGTAAGAATATAGTTGGAGATAAAACAGAACCTTGAAGAACACAACAATTAACAGGAAAAGAGGAAAAGGTCGCTCCATCAATGAGTGCTGATATGGAGCAATCAGAGAAAAAACTTGATAAGAGTAAGCAAAGAGGAGGAGGAAACCCAAAGGAAGAAAGCTTAGAGAGCAGTGGCGCGTGCCGTACAAGATCGAAAGCTTTCGATATGTCAAGTAACACCACACAAGACTCCTCCTAGTCCCTAAGGGCAGAAGACCATAAGTCAATGAGATAGTAAAGTATGTCACCAGTTGACCATGAGCGGCGAAAGCCATACTGATAACCTGAAAAAAGGGAATGAGACTCCAGATGATCCAGGATATGACAGTTACGGAGAGTTTCAAAGATTTTAGATAGAATACAGGTAAGAGCTGTTGGATGATAGTTTGAAGGAACAGAACGGCTACCCTTTTTCAAGATCGGCTGCACATTGAGAATTGAGGAAAAATATTAATAGGCATAGAGAGTTGAGCTGAACAAAGACAGGCGACAGCTCAGCTGCACGCTCCCTCAGAACATTGGGAGGAATGTCATCCGGAGCACTAACCTTCCTGACGTTTATAGATCTCAGGATCTCATACACCTAATCATGTGTAATCGCAGGTAAAAGCATGGGATTCCTGAGAGGAGAAGGAGTAAGTAGGTGGGGGGATGCCAGAGCCGTCAAAGGTGGAATTAGATAAAAAAAAAAAGGAGTTATAAAGAGATTGGCCTTTTCAGAAGGAGAGTTAGCTATAAATTCGTAACTGCGAATAAAGGGAGGAACGGCAGATTTAAAAAAGTTGTTAGAAATGTTTTTGGCAAGAGACCAGAAATTTTTATCAGTAGGAGAACCAAGGAAGTTGGCACGCTTTCTTTTAGTGAAACTGAGCTTAGTCTGTTGAATATTCCTTGCAGAATGTAAATTAGAACGAGTGTTTTTCCATGCCGGAAAAGCGTTGTCACTCTCCTAAATGGCAAGGGAACTGGCTCCATCAAACTATAGATTTTGGAAAGTAAAAGATTAGCGTAAGATGGAATGAACTTGCTCATCCCATTGGCGATCACGGCCCCTACCTTTTCAGCAGTACATTTAGAGCATGGTAGGGCTGCTGGAGAGAAAGTATTTTAATTAAGAGCTACGAGATTGTGGTCAGAGTTACCCATAGGATTGAAATTGGTGTATTTATATTGAGGAGTAGTGGTGAAGTAAAAGTCCAGCGTGTTCAAGAATTGATTAGGTCAATCTGGGATGTGTGTAGGTTCCTTAATTAGCTGTTCCAGATCATTGAGAACACTGAATGCTTTGGCCTCCTCCCCACTTGCCTCAGTATGAGAGGAGCACAACCACTCAGTGTGGTGTACGTTGAAATCCCCTAAATAGAGGACCTCAGCATTTGGATGGGAAGAAGTAACAAACTCATGGGAAGTAGTAAGAGAGTCAAAAAGGGTGTGAAAATCTGTTCCATTAGGGAAGCAGTAGCAGAAACAGAAGATAATGGTAGTAGTAGGGAGAAAGATTTTATGCCATAAAACGTTGAAGTTAGGAGATTCAAGGTTCTCAAGATGTGTTACAGGAGTATTAATGTTTATATAGGCACATACTCCAGCATTCAGTCGGAAATTATAAAACAAGTTATAGTTGGTGATATTAAGCTTATTTGAGAAAATCTCCTGGCTAGCTACGGGTCTCTGACCAATAAAAATGTTGGGTTGAGAGTTAGAGAGGTAGTATTCCACAGATTCACGATTAGCACGCAGGCCACGAACAATGGCAAAGTCAATAGAGAACCCCAAACCGCACCCACCCCCGCGTCTTCCCCATCCAGTCATTCAAACTGCAACACGCAAACAAACGTAAATAAAATATATATATAGTATAATATATAATATAATATATATACTAATAATATATAATATATATATAATTATATATTATATATATTATATATATAATATATATATATTATATATATATACTATATATTATAGTATATATACTTTCAAGAAAAGGCCTCGTGGCGCAGGAGGTTGACTAGCCGACTCTCATACCAGAGGACTGGTTCAAATCCTCATCGTAGCAGTTGGAGTTTTATTTATGCCTGGGGCGAGAATTAACAACTCGAACTGGCCAAACACGTTGGGTGGCACTGATTTGGGATAGCAGCCTAAAGTTCGATTCTGTAATTCCCCTGTGTTACCCTCTAACGGGATTAAAGCAGTTTAAAAGGTATTTATTATATATTATATATATATATAAATAAAATCTAATATAAAATGAAGATGTTATATATTATGAATATATAAAATTTATATATATATATATAATATATATATATATAATAAATAAAATAAACTATCTTTTAACGCTTGCTTTACCCCTATGCAGGGAGTACATGGGCGGGACCATCACCGGAAATCGTACTTTATAGTCGCCGGCTATCCCAAACCAACGCCACCAACGTGTTCGCAGTCGAGTTTTAATTCTTGCCCAGGTAGACTAAAAACTCAACTGCTACGTTGAGGATTTGAACCAGCACACCACAAAGGGTGGGGGGGGGGGGGGGGGGGGGGGGGGGGAAAAAAGGGGGGGGGGGGGGGGGGGGGGGGGGGGGGGGGGAGGGGGGTGGGGGGGGGGGGGGTATTTGGGGGGGGGGGGGGGGGGGGGGGGTGAGGGCGGGATGAGCCTCCTGCGCCACGAGGTATATATATATATATATATATAGTACTATTATAAAATATATATATATATATATATATAATATATTATATATATATATATATATATATATTATCCTGCGCCACGATGTATAATATATATATATATAATTCTTCTTTTACATTAATAATGATTAATTATAAGTTTTAATTTAATATTAATTCATTTAAAAGATTGTTATAAGTATTTCTTACAAAAAAAAAATAATAATAATAATTAAAAGTTATAGCAGAAAAAAAATTGGATGTTACTTGTTAATTATATCCTTTTTCTCTTCGAGAAGTTGCAAAACATCTTCAAAATTTGGAAAAAATCTAAGCGCCAGATTTTTTAGGGCTAGAAAACACTCTTCTAAATTTGCAACAACACACCCCCAGCCTTGAAAAGAAGTTATAAGGAATAAAATATAAATGCTACTTAAAAGAATTTTTTTTTCTTATTTGTACATGAAAATAATTATTTTTTTTCTAAACAATGGTCCAAATACATTTTAATTATCCATTGTCTTTACACAAGGAATTTTCATATAAATTAAACTGATTCTAAATAATACAATTTTTTTTATAAAGTTGATGGCTCCCTTATCTATAACAGAAAAAAAAAGAAAAAAAAAAAAAAAAAAAAAAAAAAAAAAAAAAAAAAAAAAAAAAAAAAAAAAAAAAAAAAAAAAACTCCTGGACTTTGAAGTGACATGGTGGGGTAGTAAACCCTATTTAAGTTAGATTTAAAGTACCCCAGGTGCTATCTCTAGGTACCTATTTTTCTGTGGATTTGCCATTCCTCCCTCACTGAGAAATGAGTTAGGTACCTATTTTTCTGTGGATTTGCTCTTCTTTCCTAATTAAGAAATGACCTAAGTCATAGGATTAACGCTTCAGTTTCCGAACCAATAGTATGCCAGAGACACTTTTCATTTTAATATAATCTATTTTTTTTACATTACTTTCCCCCTACTCAATTTCTTAAATCATAAAATTTAAAATTTCTTAACTTGATTTCGAATATTTACATATACTAGATAAATGACTAAATAATCTTATGTCTTTTCAGGTGGTGGAGCTTTTGTGATACAAGGATGCAAAGATCATCTTTTAGGATTGCCAAGGTGAAAGCTCACGCAATAACTATTGTTGAGTTTGTAGTGTAGTCGTTAGGATTTATTTATTCTATAACGATTGCTAATTTTATGTATTATTTATTACAGATATCTGCCCATGGCTCTCACATTAATATGTACAATAAAAATTATTATTATTAAATGACTGGATGACTTTTAGTTTATTTTGCTGGTATTTAAACTTGATAAATATATAAAGAAAAATCATATTTAACTTGTTTGTGACGTACAGAAAAGGATTCTTATTTGTGTATATATATATATATATATATATATATATATATATATATATATATATATATATATAAAATTTATATAATGATATATATAAGATATATATGTATATATATATATATATATATATATATATATATATATATATATATATATATATATATATATATATATATATATATATATATATATATATATATAATATATTATTTTATATAATATATATTATATATAATATAATATATATATATATATATATATAATATAATACATATATATAATATATATATATATATATATATATATTTTTATATATATATAAAAGGGGTTTATTTGTAGCAACTTTTAAAAACACTTATATATTGTTTTACTTTAATAATTATTTTCATCACAACTTAATGAGGTAATTCCTTTAAGTTTTGTATGTTATAATTAAATATACTTCAATTAGTTAATCATTTATCTTACAAATGGTAGCAGAGAGTAGCTGGAATATGGAGGATGAAACGAAAGTAGTGAGCAAAGGCACGAGTGACAGAAGAGAAAGAATACCTGAATATCTTTCGCTTTCTGATGAGACAGAAGAATATGAGAATTGCAAGGGAAAGAATAAATGATTGGCTAATGGTGAGAGGTGAAAAAGTGAAATGTCCAGCAATTGAGATTAGAATGGCATTAAAAGGTAATGCATATGATGCAGTAAAAGTATGAATTGGGTTTGAAAGGAGGAGTATAAAAATTATTGCAGAAATTTGTGTTTATAAGAGAAAAAGAAAAATGGACAAACTAAAAAAAAAAGACAATTTTTTTTAGGGTAGAAAAAAATAAAAGAGTGAAAGTATGAGAGATTATACAGTTAGATACGAAAGCGCAGCAGATGAGTGTAAAGCCCTGGGTGGAGATAAATTGAGTAATGAAATGAAAGAGAGTCATTTGCTGTATGGTGCAAAATTAAATAAAATTGATTTGCATGTAGTATTAGGAGCTTGTGGAAATGATGAATATAATTATATAACAAAAAAAATATATACTCGGAAAGATATTCCAAGAAACAGACAGAGATAGGTATAAAAACAAGAAGAGCCTTTGGCTAAATGAAGAAACACAAAGATTTACAAAAGGAAGATACAGCATAAATTTCAAATATGATAAGTGCGAAAAAGAAGGACACATGGATTAAGATTGTGAGAAAAAAAGGGAGAAGCTGTTTCATTTGCAAATAAAAAAAAACATTGGGCAAGAGATTGCCCTGACAATTGGAAAATTGAAACTTAGAAAACACAAGTAAAGAAAGTGTTATGGAATAATAATGAAAGAGAAGATCAGGATATTAATCTAGAATCAATAAATGTTAAACTGGATACTGGTTGCAATAAAACTGTATGCGGAGAATTATGACTAGCAAAGATTATAGTCAATATATCCCCAAGAGAAACGGAGATTATGAAAAAGGATCAAGAAACATCCAATAGAATATTTAAATTTGGAGTGAGTGAGTTTGAATCAAAAAAGGTATTAAAAATACCTGCTAAGATCTGGGATGAAAGGGTTAAAATAATAACTGAAATTATTAAAGGAAAAGTTCCTTGGTTGAAAGGTCGTGAAACAATGGTAAATATGGGTTTAGTAATGGATATAGAAAAGAAAAAAAGGTTTATTTAAAGAATTTTGATAATATTGGATTGAAATGTAAATTAGATGGAAGAAATCATTTGAGAATAGAACTTTTGAGACAAAGAGTGAACACAATTTGGATCGTGAAGGATTGGATACAGGATAATGTAAATGTAGAAAAGGATTAGCAAAACTCAATTTGCAATTTGGACATGGCAGTTGTGATAAGATATGGAAACTAATAGTATACAGCTGCAAGAAGTTTTATTTAATAAGAAAAAAATAAAGGAAGAATTAGAAAGAATGTAATAATTGTAATGTGTAGAAGAAGAAGAAAGAAAAAAAAGCTAAACCAGTAGTGTGGTTTCCTATGGCTTTCAAATTTAATGAGATAGTGCTATTGAATTTTGAAGAATGTGAAGGAAAAAGGTTCCTAGTCATGGTAGGCATGGCAACTAGCTATGTAGGATTCATGTGGATAAGGGACAAACCAGAAGAGATAATAAGAAATATAATAAAAAATTGGATTAGCATTTTTGGAGCACCAAATAAATCCTTCTCAGACAATGGATTAGTATTTCAGAACGAATTCAAAAAAATGACAAAATTTTTGGATAGAAATAAAAAGTACAACAGCAGAAAGTCCTTGGAGAAATGGAAAATGCGAAAAAATGGTAGGGTTAATTAAGGATGGCATAAGGAAATTGATGGAAGAAATTTAAGATTGGGATGTAGCTATGTCATGGACTGTATCAGTAAAGAACAGTTTATAGATAGATGAGTGGTTACTCACCTAATCAATTAGTGTTTGGGAGAAACATTAATTTGAATAACTTAGACAGGAGAAACAAAATTAACAGAATTAAATATAGAGGACATAGAATGTAAAATCAATGAGGAAAATCTCACAGCAATGAGAAAAGCTAGAGTTATTCACATTCAACAAGAATCAGAAGAAAGATTAAGAAGAGTTCTAATTAAAAATGTAAGAGATCATAAAATAGAAGAAGCAATAATAGGAGATAAAGTATACTATAGGAGAGAAAATGAAAAAAGATGGAGAGGACCAGCAAAGGTGATTGGAACAGATGGGAAAACTGTAATAGTGAAACACTGAGGTACCCCTTAAGAGGGACTGCAAGAGTACATACTAGAATAACACAAGTTAAGGAAAACATAAATGACATAAAAAGAGAACAACAATGAGAGGGAAATGAGAGAAACGAAAATGATGTAGATAGATTTGTGAGAAGTACTTACTATAGAAACTTTGAGGGAGAAGATGAGGAGGAAGAGGATGCTGAAGAGGAAGAAGTTGGAGAAGTTGAGGAAAAAGATGTGGAAGGAGGTGATGAATAGAGTGATCAAGCAGATAAAGAAACAGAAGATTGTGAAGTTGAAATTGAGGGGGAAATGCCATTAGTTAAAAGACGGAAAATGTGGAAAATGGTAAATAAAAACACAGAGGAAAAGTTAAATGTCAAAATATTAAGCAGAGAGAGTAAATCAAAAAGTAATAAATGGATGGATAGTTACAACATTAAAAATTTAGACAGTGGAGAGGTCAAGCGGATTGACCTTCGGAAACAAAGAGTTTGAAAAGATATCTGAAATTGAAGAAACTCTTCTAATTAACTGTGAAGGAGAGGAGGTATTAACGCTAAGATAAAAGAGTTAAGATAGCTGGAAAGACAACAGAGTGTATGAAGAGGTTGGAAGAGAAAGACAAAAATAAAAATCCACTAGGTGGATTGTTACAGAAAAAATAAAAGATGGTAAAAATATATGCATAACTAGTTTATTAGCCAGAGGGTTTGAGGAACAAAAGGGTGAGAACATGAATGATGCACCGATATGTTCAGCCGAAGTTCTAATATTAACCCTGGCTATCATCAATTACCATAAATGGGAATGCAAAACAATTGACATTAAAACCGCTTATTTTCCAGGTAAACAAAGAGAAATATATAGGAGCCATAAAGGGTAAACTGGAACCTGCAATTTTTTTATTGGAAAAGAGAAGGCAAACTGAAAGGTATCATGTGTACTCATGCTGATGATTTTTGTTATGGAGGAGATGAAGAATTTCATGAAGATGTAATTAAAAAACTAAAAGGTAAAATCAAAATAGGTACTGGGGAAATAAAAAATTCAAATATATATATAGGAGTAAGGGTGGAACAGATAGGAAGAGATGTACTTTTAGACCAAATTCAATATGTAAAGCAAATAGTGTCCAGAAAGAAGGAGGTCACAGAAGATAGAGAGATAAGAGAAGACGAATTGACTGAATTCAGAGCCATGGGCGGAAGATGAAACTGGTTATTGCAACATACTAGACCTGACATATAAGTAAAAGTAAGCTTATCAAGTAAAAAATTTAAGGGAGCTAGAACTAGTGACACGAGAAACCTAATAAAAATTAGAGAGAATGGAAGAGAAAGAGATCAGAATTGCCTTAAATAAACTAAATGGGACAAATTTAACCTTGGAAGTATACGCAGATGACTCTTTCAACAACGTAAGTGATGGAAATTCCCAAATGGGATATGTCATATGTATGACAGATAAAAAAATAAATAAATGTCCTTTATTATGGAAATCAAAAATAGAAAAAAGAGTGGCAAAGTCTACCATAGAGGCAGAAGCGTTAAGTGTGTAAGAAGCAGCTGAGAATGCTATCTATTTAAAAACTATTTGGAGAAAATAAACAATAATAATAATAATAATAATAATAATAATAATAATAATAATAATAATAATAATAATAATAATAATAATAATAATAATAATAATAATAATAATACTAATAAAAAATAATAATACATAATAATTTGTATTAGGAAATAAGATACCTTTAATAGATATGAGCACCGGCGGATTAATAATAATTTTATGTTATTATTAAGTCTTTTCAATATTTTATAATAATTTATATTTGTCTTGATTAAAGCTTGAAACTTTGCGGACGTGTTTTAACTACAAGCTATCCGGGCCAGAAGAACGAAGAGTATGGACAGATCAAATGGGATAAAGCTCTCTGAAAGATGGCTGAGTCTTATGATGGTAGCGAAGACGTAGAGGCTTGGTTGACAAAAGGTGTCCATCGTAGCAAGGCATCACAATGTGAAAGGACGAAGCAGCGTTCATTAACGCTATTTTTAGAAGGGAATGCTCTAGCTGTTTTTCTTCAAATGGACGAAAGAGATCAGAAAAATTCGAACAGCATCAAGGCTCGTTTGAAGGAGGCCTTTGGCATGAACGCATTTAGCGCGTATGGGGAGTTTTGCAGTAAAAAATGGGAAGGAGAGCCGGTCGATGTATTTTTAACCGAGCTGAGGAGGTTAGCCTCAATAGCCAAATTAAAGGATGAAATGGTGTTACGAAAAGCTTTTGTTTACGGGATGCCGACGTCAGTTGGAAAAGAGTTACGAGCAATGCCTGAAATAGAAGATTTGGAATTTGGGAAAATAATATCAAAGGCGCGAGCGTTGCTAACAGTAGAAAATGAGACTTTTATTGCGGCGGCTAAAGACGAAGGATGAGAAAGAATCTTTAAAAAAAATTCTAGAGTTCCGATTAAATGTTTCTCATGCGGAGGGCCACATTTGAAGAAACATTGTAAAGGAAAGTTTCAATGCTCGGAATTGTGGCAAAAAAGTCATTTTGCGATGAACAAATGTGAGGAGAATGGATGGGAAAACTAGAACGGCGGGCTCGTCTGCTTGCGGAGGCGGGACTCGCGGCAACTGAGAGGAAATTCCGAAGAATTATTTATTATAAAAATAATAATGAATAAATAAAGAAATAAATAAAGAAATAAAGAATAATGAATAGGGATGGTGCTTTTGTAACTGATGAAGTAGGTGTGAGAGGAGTGTGGAAAGAACACTTCGAGAATCTGCACAATATTAACAGTAATGAAGAGGTGATAGTGAATGTGTGTGGGTTTGATGGTGCAAGTAAGGAATAGGTATTTTTGGGGATGAGTTATTAGTAGTGATAGTGTAGGTAATTGGGTAGCGTAAAAGTTGATAGGAATGGTAAATCTGCAAAAGGTATAATGATGGAATTACTTGGTGATTAACTGCATTTAAGAACCAGCCGAGGCGAGATGGTATCAAGACTGAGATTTGGAAGTTGCATACGTAATAACAAAGCGTTTATAGAAGGGTATAGTTCCAAGGGATTGGAGAAGAGCGGTAGCTATAGTTACCCTTATATAAGGGTACCGGCTGGCAGACAAAGGGCGCACACCTAGGGGTACGAAATTATAGCCTGGGGAATTCCCACTTCCTTATCTCATTTTACATTTAGAAAGTTGTTGTATTTCACCCTTCAACTCACTTCCAGCGCTGAAACCGGCTATACTTTTGGCCCCCAAAGATTATGGTGGGTAAGGTGCTTGTTGAGTCGAAAGAGTGCGCTACGAGAGGACATCGCGTAGAGAGAGAAGAAAAAGCAAATATTCTTTTATATGTAATTGGTGAAGAACAAGGCGGGTGCGTTTAGGAGTGGTAGAGGATGTGTGGATTCAAATCTTTTATCCAGTAAAGAAAACAAATGATTCGCTCAACTTTAAAACACTAATCAGTAAGATAAATTGTATTTAGGTTTTATGGATTTGCAACAGGCGATGATAGAGTTAATAGGGAAGCGTTATGGCAGTGTTAGTGATATATTTCATTGGATGTTGGTTAGGTGATTAGGGCCGCGGCAACCGTCTGCCTACGCCTCCATTAATAGTGAGGCTCCCGGTCTTCCTGAATGGAATCAAAACCGTCATGGTATGACGATTTGATGATAGCTGAGCGATTGGGGTGTCACTAAGAAAAAAATGATGTCACAATGGTGATTGGTTTAGATTAATAGATCATTAAAACTAATATAACATACCTTACATACGAGTAATATCACTAGTAAATTTTAAAAACATATAAACAGAAAAATAGCTGAACCGTGGGACCATCCATTTACTTCAATTGGTTTTATGGTCGGTGACGATGCGGCACTCCATACAACACTAGCGGAAAGTAAGAACAGGGGTTGTTGGTTGGGATGTGATTTGGGGTTAGTGTTACGTCTCCTTGGTTATTCAACTTTGTATATGGATGGGGTTTTATGGAAGAATTCGAGGTGGGAATGGCAGGAAATGGTGTTAAAATGGTGGAGAATGGAGATGAGTGGAAGGGTGGCCCTGACCTTTTAAAGAACTTATTTATATGTTATTTTTGGTTAACTTTTGTTTACATTTACGATTTAATTACTAAGATTAATAAAAATTGCGGCGGATATTTTGGTTCTCTGTGTGGCGAGAATCTGACGAGAGTTTCGAGAGGCGGATGGGTAGAGAGAATTTGGTCAGAGTGTGTAAAGAGGACAGGGGCTTGAAAGTTAACGTGGAAAAAAGTAAGGTTTATGGTTGTGAGTGAGACAGTCTTCTTGTCAGTGTGAAAGTTATGTTAGATGGTGAGCCGCTGGTAGTATTTTGAGTTTAAAATATTTCGGGGTAATACCTGTTGGATCATGCTACCCTCCCTGTACAAAAGATGGAGGGAACGATGGAAGCGAATGTAGGTGAAAAGTTGTGAATGGCAGGAGAATGACTGGTGCATAAATCGTTGGTGGATATGAAGGGCTAAGTCTTGAGTGTGCTAGGGTCTTACAATGAGGGTATGTTGCTGTAATATGTTGTTAATGTATAGTAGGTAATGAGACTATGGTCCTGAATAAGAAGTATATATCTAAAGTTCAATGTGTTCCAGATGGACAATCTATAGCGGGTGTGGTGTTATGGTGTGAGAAGACCATTGATAAAGGACGAGGAGAATGAACGGAATTAGAGAGTGTGTGGTGTGAAGCAAGGGGTAAATTGAGAGAATAAATGAAGTATGTTGAGATGGTTTGGAGGGGAGGGGTGATGCGTAGGCGAGTGCGTGTGCGAGGGCAATGCGAGTACGGATGTTGATCAATGTGGGAAGGATGAGTGATAGTCGGTTGTTAAGCGGATGTATAGTGGTGAGTGTGTGGGAACCGACCGAGCTGGGAGACGCGAAGAAAAAGTCTGAGTCAGTAAACGAATGTCTGAAGGAGAGAAATGTCGAGTTTGGCAGAGGCGAGAGTAAGGGTGCATGATAGGGAGAATGGCGGGGTGTTGTGAGGGGGTATGGTTTTGTGGCCCACCTGGGCCAGGGGATTGACCCTTATTGACGATTTACCATGTGAGGGTCCGTTCGCGGGCGTCCCATGAAGCTCTAGGGGTGGATTTTCTGTCTGTGACGAGCTCTTCACTAATTAATGTACAGAGGCGGGGCCGGTAAGGGCTGGGCTTTTCTTTTTCCCCCGATACGAGTTTGGTCATGGTTCCTCCCCGTCTCGACTACTTGTTTTCCTTTTCCGATGCTTGGTACAGCACCGAGGATAATTACCCCCAATCCTTGGGGGCAAAGAGGAGGTGAAGTGAAGTGAGTTAAAATAATATTAAGTGGAAGAAGTGGAGGCCCCGTATGGATTCGGGTGTTCTTTTCTGGGAAAGACGATTGTTGCAATGAAATAGGCATAAGGTTCGAGTTTAAACCCCGCCTTTTTCCCGATTGAAAAAAAATAAGCTCTGAAAAAGGGAAAAGTAAGTAAGCGGCATAAAGGAGACAGAGATTGAGAAGGCAGTAAGTGTTGAATGAAGAGCCTAATAAATGGTGTGGATAGATAATCGTTAGGACTCCGTATATTATATTTCCAGTTAAAAAACTTGGGTGGAGTCTAATTGAAGAGAGAGATGGAGTAAGATTGGTAATTGAGAAAGGAGGACGGAAGGATTAATTTCGGTTGCGGGCGGTTAAGGAAAACTTTGAAAATTACGATAAGGGAAAAACTTTGATGCGTATTTTGATGGGAATTATTGGGAAGTGTGCGGTGGAAATGGAAAGAAGGCAAGGAGTCCGGGATTGGGGACTCTGTGGAGTGTTATTGAGAGAACACATGTGAAGGAGATATAAAAGGAGTTCAATATGAAAGTCCGAGGATGGATTTATCAGAAGGTATTTTTTTTAAGAAAGAAAAAAGGGACAGGGTGAGAAGGAGGGAAGAATGTGAATTCCATCTCACATGATGGCAAGTTAGAAGCCAAGAGGTCCTAAGGAAAAAATAAGGCATGTTGGACTTCAGGGAAGTTAAATGATCATAGAATGCCATACGGAGATGAGAT
>JABUQX010088042.1:0-17500 GCA_015478945.1 Trachelipus rathkii
ATGTTATCAATCGCATCCAAATGTCGCTATGTTTTACTTCCATTTGCCTTTACATATCTCTGCGAGAGTGTATTTTCAAAGTTTCTACATATCAAAACAAAGTCAAGAAACAGATTAAATGTCACGGATGACATAAGATGGCTTTAAATCACTCAGTCGCAAATCAGATGCAGATACAACCATCGCATTGAATATTACATTTATTAAATATTATGTTAGAATAAAGTTCTGAAAAATCTATTTTCTTTTCCCTATTAAAGAGGTCATTTTTGAAGCGGCGCGCTAAATGTGTCAGGGGGGGTTGCAGGTTACACATGTGAAAGGGGCTAAACACCTAATCGACGATTACACGAGGTAATAAACATGTTTTTAAGCATAAAATAAAAAGAGTGAGTGGAGGGATGTTGAGGCCACTGAAGGGTGGGAGATTTCCATAAAAACATCAGCAACATCCCTTTATGCTTTTCTGATTTTTTTTTTTCTGATCTATTGTGTTCTAGAAATCTTGTTAGATTATAAGGGAAATACCCTCCTTTTGCCACATTATTAGCTTTTTTTTTATGTCTTATTTTCAGTATATAGACTATAAGGTTTATTTCGCCAGCCATACTGAGTTGCCATGTCAGAGACACGAGTTCCACTTTCAAACTTCTCAACAAGTTCTTTTTTCAATTCAATTGTCGTTCTCACTGCTTTCCTTTTAGGCTTGGTTGAATCACTAATCGCACTATTTTTAATAAAAATAACAATAATATAGCACAAAGTTTCACGAAGCTTGCGTGGATGATGCGTAGCGTACGGAAGCTAGCACGAGACTGAGCTGAACAGCATGGCGCAGCCAGTAACAAGGTGACGCTGTCCGAATCGCGGGGCAAGCATACGAATGACGAGTTGAATTTTTACTAAAAAAATAGCTCGTTGTACGAATAGAGAGGCGGACGAATGGCGGGGTTCCACTGTATATATATATATATATATATATATATATATATATATATATATATATATATATATATATATTTGAATTTCGTTTTAACTCACCATTCAGCTACTAGGCTATATCGCAGGCACATATATATATATATATATATATATATATATATATATATATATATATATATATATATATATATATATATATATATATACCTATATGAACGAATGTGAGATAATATATCTATTTCTATATATATATACGGTATATATATATATATATATATATATATATATATATATATATATATATATATGTATATATATATATAGTTCTGCTACATATAATATATTAATAAATTCTATTATAAAATTCCATTTTGCCCATTTTTACCAAATCGTCTAAAAACCTGGGTTTAATAAAAACCCGTAAAAAACCCTGGGTTTTTGAACCCTCCTGGATAAAACAGAACCCTGAGGAATTACCTGTTGACAGAAATTTCCATCAACAAATAACAATAGCCGATACTGAGCCATTTGAAAGAAAGTTAGACATAAGTAAGCAAGGAGAAGAAGGAAACCCAGCGTGGGAGAGTTGATATGTCAAGCGCTACCACACAAGTCTTCCTGTTCCTACATGAAAACCATAAATCCAGTTAAATAGGAAAACGCCAGTAGATTCAGCTGCCGTACTGGTAATCAAAGAAAAAAGACTCAGATGATCTAAGAAGTGAGAGTTGAGATATTTCAAAGATCTTAGAAAGAATAATGGTGGTTTATAGCGATAAGCAAAGGCAATCTTGTATCATATTTAATATGAAGCTGGACATATGCGCCAGCTTCCAACACTGAGTGTGGAAAGTGCTAGTATTGAGGCATAGAGAATATAGTTGAATCAAGGGTGGGGTCAGCACGAAGCACACTTATGAGGAACGCCATCCGGCCACCCGCCTTCCTAACGTTCATATAGATTTCAGACTATGACCGATCAAATGAAATGACAAGTAAAGGCATAGGACACCTGAGAGAAGAGGAGGAAGAGGAATACCAGAATCGTCCAGGGTTTAAATTAGAGAAAATAGGAGGCCAAAGATTACCTTTTTAGTTGGAGTATTGGGGTCAACAGAATCATCACGTAATAAGAGGAAAGGATGATTTACAGAAGTTGTTAGAGATGTTAAGAGCCAGAGATTTGGTCAGAGGCCAAAAGAGATTTAATGAATGTCCGTGTCTGGCGCATCCCAACGATTTCAGCTGAATGAAAATTGGCAAGAGTGTTAGGAGAACGAGAATTGTCTCTGCATGAATGTGGAACAAGCACGATCAACCATGATTTTGAGGCTGTCCAAGAAGGGCCAATAACAATTACAGTTCTCACTTTATCGGCAGAATCTGGAAGCTGCTCTTAAGAGCTAAAGCAGCTTCACTATAGTTAGCGTAGGCACTCTAATCGTCCATCTGTCAGAAACCGCATAGGGCAGGATGGCGAATAAGGTGATATAAGGTTGTGGTCACATCGATAGGAGCGAAGGTGTATTTACAGAGAGAAGACTAGGTGAAACATAGGTCAAGTGTGGTCAAGAATCGGTTGGGATGATCCCGAATGTGTGTAGGTAGGTTATTTAATTGCCACCCAGATCGTTGCTATCTGAGGATTCAAGCCCCAACTAAATCAATACATAGTACGAGAGGAACCTCGAACAATACAGTTTTTTGTGTACTTTGAAACTCTAAATAGAGGGACCTCAGTATTTGGGGATGAGAAGTAACAGTTTCGTGAGTAGCGTAAGTAATCAAAAAAAGGCATAGAAAATCTGTTCTGTTAGAGAGAACAGTAGCAGAAGTATAAGAAATTATTGTAGTGAAGGAAGAAAGATTTAAGCCCCAGAACATCGAAGTTAGGAGATTCGAGATTCTCGAGATGTGTTATAGGAATGTTTATATTTACAAAGGCAGCACATACTCCATCCTTCTCTCTAACGGAAATAAATAAGTTATGTTAGACATTAAACGAGTTGAAGTGATAATCGTCATCTGGGTCAGACAAGAGCATAAAATTAAGGTTAGAGAGAGGAGGTATTCCATGGATGCAGAGTTAGAGGCAAGCCAGATGGTAAAAGAAAGTTACCGCCAGTAAATAAATGAGGAAAATGAGGAAATTTATTCGCACACTCACTTAAACGATAAAAACCCGTAATACAGCAAATATCTAAAATATGAATAACCCAGAAAGTTTAAAAACACTCACACACACTCACGAAATTGCGCACAAAAAAAAATACTATTGATCAACTAAAAGTAGATAAATCTGCAAATTTTTAATAATGGCTAAGTCCAAATAGGAAATCACTTGCGCTAAAGATTGTTGGAGAAACGCAAAATCAAGCTAAAAAGGAATCATGAGGAAAAACATCCTAGTACTAGCTATCTATATCTAACCAGTTATTGAATCTAAAAGTTTCTCATACTCTTTCTTTCACCCAAAAAGTGTTAGAAGTATCGCCATTTTTAACCGATACAATCGGCTGCTACCATCAAAAGTGATGATAATTCCGTGATACAATATCATATATATATATATATATATATATATATATATATATATATATATATATATATATATATATATATATATATATATATATATATATATATATATTTCTGCCTCTGGCCCACCTTATTGGAGGGGCCACACCGCCTCCAGAAAGCCGGCCACTGCTCTTGGGCGGTTCCACAGGTCAAGAATAGAAGCTACAGCAAAGGTGGTACGGGGAGCGTCGAGAGCCAGAATGGGGATACAACGCTGTCTGGAGAATATATTGCATAAGATTTGGGTGGTGGCCTGATCTGCTCCGGGCGAGGTTAATTTGGTTTCTTCTGGACAGGGATTCTTCTGTGGAGATGTTTGGGGATGTGGTGTTTAGTAGATTGTTATTATAAATATAGATTTTGTAGCAGTATGTGTTATTAATTGGTATGGATGAGAGAGCCAAGACTCATTTGGGGTGGGGAATGTTGTAGATGTCATTATGTTTGGCTGGTACGAATTGTGTCAGGGCTGGAGAGTATTTGGAGGTGGCATGGATGGGCTGATCGAGTGTTTGTTGGGAGATGATCTGATTGTAGGTCGGGTGGTTGTGTCCTAAGTTGACCTGTAGGGGATGTAGGGGTAGGGGGCAGACGCCTGGTGAGTCAGAGATTGCTGGCTTGGGAGGGATTCTAGGGGAGTTTTTTAGAGTTAAGGATATTCAGGGATTCCAGTTCATTAAGGATATGTCCCTGGGACTGGGATGGGTAGTCCCTCATACTGCAGTGTGGTGGGCATTTGGCCTCCGATGAGACGCATGTAGCTGCTGATAGGGGGTGTGAAGGTTTGGGGGCGGGTTTGGTCGGTGGTTGTAATGCAAAGGTTGAAGATGATGTGGTCTTGTCTGAAACAAGCACTGATTTATTAATGTGCGGCGGGGAGTGGTGGAAGTGTTAGTAGTTATTATATGGTAGTATGCTGTTGTGGATTAGTGTTAATAGGAGTAGATGAAACTCCAATATATGGCATCGTAACCATAGAATGTGGGGAGAGGGGTGTTTTTGGGCGAGGGGAGGCTTCTTGGATGATAGCTATGTGGATGTTGTGTTTTGAAATGGTTAAGTTCTCTGGATTTGTTGGTTAAGCCATTAATATTGAATTGTAGCTATGTTGAGTGTTTGGGGATTAGGGTTTATCGTGAAGGGGTTTTGGCTAGGTGGGGCCAGGCTGTAGCCCTTATTGAATCTGTTGGGGTGGGTCGACAATGTAGAGAGCAGGACTGGTACCCATCATCCTAGGCATCTAATGCACTGGATGCTGTTTAGTCCGACTAGTAGTTGGCATATGGGACAGACATCTCCCGACTGTAGGAGTAGTAGTCTCCCTACAATGAGAGTAAAGACAGATAGAAAAGGCAGATTTGAGATATAGACAGGTAAATAGTGGGAGGATGATAGTAAAGTAGTGTAAAAAATGACCTGTGGGCCCGGCCCAAGTCCGGTTCCTTTTGGCAGTAACCCTCCTGGTGGAGGGGGGGGAATTGTGTAATCTTACACTTCTCCCTCGACTCTGATGTCTCTGCTTATGGGTTAACATTAACCTTATATATATATATATATATATATATATATATATATATATATATATATATATATATATATATATATATATATATATATATATATATATATATATATATATATATAATTTGCAATCTGACATTCTTAAATAAAAATATAATACACAATATTATCATCAAAAGATTATTAAAGAATTTGAAGAGAGATTTCAAAAACATATACACACCAAAGTTGATTCCTAATCTTTTTACTTAGACTTTGTTACTGTAGTTAGTAGTTACCTATTGGTTTATATATCTTAAAATTGGGTATGAAAAAATAAATGCACTTCTTGTTCATAACTTACTAGTGAAGAAGAAGAAGCTATACACTTACAATCTAGGAACACAATAACTTGAGCTGTGTGATATGTGTCTGTTAATTATTTTGGATAAGTTAGGAAAAATGTTTCATTACCTTTTTTGTAACTTTAATGGAAATGGAATGGTAAATTAACTATTGAGTTAGTCCCTGAAGTTTTCTCAATACTTTTCAGTAGAACATTGGGAAATAGACTCATCAATGAAGCCTATTATTATCCCGTCAAGCCAATAGAACCTTCACTACTCAAACAACATGTTCATGCAAATCCACAAAGCTTACACATAGTATACACAAAATCTAAAACATGGTCATGCAAATCCACAAAGCACCTTAGTGCTTGTCAATTACTTACATAATATACACAAAGTCAACAACTAAAAGTACATGCTAACCATACTACAAGCTTTAATAACTTTCTAGTAACATGCAGATTAACTTTAACAACTACTGTAACTAAAAATCCGCCAATTTGGCTTAGTCAAAATACACAACACAATACCCAAACCATCCATTAACCTATCCAATCCTTTCTTATATGTTGCAATCGAGTCATACTCAACAACCTCCTGTGGCAACCCATTCCAAAATTTAATGGAATGAATGCTTTCTTATTTCAAGATGGCATGCTTTCTTCTTAGTTTCCTTACTATGCCCCCTGGTCCCCATCCGTGCTCTACTATGAAGAATTTATTGGTCACCGCATTATCAATAGAGGTAAATATTTTGTAAATGATGTAGCTGAGAAATCGCCTTTCTACAGAAAACTTTCCTAACTCCTTTATCCTCTCCTCATAGCTCTTACCCTCAAACCCAGAAATCATCCTTGTTGCTCTACATTGCACTCTCTAGCATATCTAAGTCTAAGGGGCCCAAACTTAGGCATGCACACAATACTCTAATACTGGCCTAGCTATTACACAGTTTACTATATAACCACTCTGTGTAAATATATTGTGATTTGAGCCCAGCATTATTAGCTTCATTCCTTGCTTCCAAACAATGATTAGCTACTTTCAAATTACTGCTTATAATCACACCTAAATCTTTTTCTTGGTCCACAGACTCGAGCCAATCCCCATTTATATTGTAAAACTTTTATTTGAGTAACCTAGGTGAACCCTAGTTTATTTGCCACTTATCTGCCCACCCAAGAAGTTTTCAAGATCTCAAGATCATTTTGAATCTTATACACCCTTCACTATTCCTAACTGAGGTAGCCACTTTGGTATCATCTGCAAACTTAGAAATCTTGCATTTAAGTCTCTGGTCTAAATCATTTATATGTTAGGAATAACAGGCCCCAGCACTGAAACCCAAATACCACTTCACTATCTATATGATGACTTAATGCATTTAGTTACACACTACAGCCATTCCCCAACCACTTTAATCCAACCATGCAACCACTCCACCTATACCACATTGCAACTTCATCAGTCTTATATGGGGAACCCTAATAAAAGTTTTGCTAGTTAAAATAATGTATATATAGTCAACTGACCTCCGTCAATGCAGTCAGTAATGTATTCCGTAAATTCTAAAAGGTTTGTCATGACCTACCACTTGAAAAAAACCATGTTGGGAGTCATAAAATATCTTATCTTCCAAATTTTTATAAGACCTTTCAGTAACTTTTCCGAACTTTTATAGCCAGAGATGTTAAGCCTTATGAATAGGCACAACATATGCTGTTTCCAATCTGGGTACCTCACCAAATGTTATAAATCGCTTAAAAATCAAATACAGTGCTTTAGAAACATTCAGAATCCTACCATATATACCATCAGGACCTGCAGCTTTACTTGGGTCAATAGCAGTTGAGTTGAGTAATAAAATTTTCCAGAGGGAGTCAGTGCTGGTAATTTTCACAGGGCGAATCAGAGTCGGAGTCTGCAATTTCCTTTCAAGAGGTTGGAGTTGGTAGTTAAGAAGAGGCAGAAGCCTGGAGCATTTTGAACCGACTCAACCCAAGCCCATCACTGAACCCTGTGGGATACCACTCTTTACTATTTCCCATGATGACTTATTTCCATTTATTTGTACACACTTTTCTATTCCACAACCACTCTTTAATCCAGCAATGTGCCATGCCACCTATGCCACATTGCAATAACTTTTCATCAGCCTTATGTGGGGAAACTTATCAAAGTCGATGAAGTCTAAATATATAATAACTGATCTTCTTGGTCACGCAGTCAGTACGTATTGCCCGTATATTCTAAAAAGGTTTGTCCAACATGACCTACCTACCAAACCATGCTGGGTCATACAATATCTTGTTTTCCAAATATTTATATTACCTTTTCAGTTTCCAAAGATGCTTTAAGCTAAACATATCTCCTTACTACCTTTTTTATAAATAGGCAAAACATATGCAGTTTTCCAGTCCTCTGGTACCTCACCAGATATTATAGATTGTTTAAAAATTAAATACACGGCCTTTTCAATATGCTACTAAACTCCTCTCAGAATTCTTACCATATATAACACATCGATTCCGTAGCTTTACTGGATCAATATGATCCAGCAAGACTTGACTAAATTCTCCTGTAAGTACCTTTATTATATTCTATACCAGAACTATTAATATTCCTTCCAAATATTACATCCACCTTTTCCTCAGTAAATATCGAAGGAAAGCATTGGTATTGGTTGACCAAATTCTTATCTTGAACTAATTTTCATCAATTATGTACTGGGACCAATTGGGTCTATTTACTTAAATTGAATGGGAATCAGATATTTGCCCTCATAAATTAATTTCTGCCTCTGCTTTTCTCAACAAAGTTAAGCCTTTATTTTTCCTATTCTTTTTAAATAATCCTTCCTATTACTACCCTTGAATAAGGTTTAAAACATTCTTTTCAACATTCTCTTATCTCTCACCCACCAAACATACTACAATTGCTTTCTATCTTTAAACATACTGACTAAATATTTCATAAAAATTTGCCTAAAATGTTCCCACATGATAAATGGCACATAGCTTTGATTTTTAAATTCTTTTTCCCCAAGTTAATTATACTAAGTATATAGTCTGAAATTGGCAAAATTGCCATTTTAAAACCGTAAGATCTTTTTCCTTAATCCTGCATTCAGATATCACATTCATGTTAAATTATTAATCATATGGTCACTAATTCCTAAATTCTTCTCAACTCTAACCTCTCCACCATATTTTCATTGTTAGTTATTGGTCTAACAGTGCATCATGTCTTATAAGTTCATTTAATCTGGCTCAAAAGGTATCTAGTACATTTATAAATATAGAACTACTACAGTATGACTAGACAAGGAATCCCACTGTATGCCATGAAAAAATCACCCATTATAATTATACCTTTTTCTTATAGCATTGATAGTGTTATCCCTATGAGAAAATTAGATTTTTGAAGCCTTATTTTTTTAAATTTTTCGGAAAATATAGACATTAGCAAAATCCAAAAAAAAAAATTTGGTATCATTTTTTTTACATTAAATGGCTTTAATACAATTCACTTTTGGACTGTGAATTATCCACAATTACCAGAATGTTTTGTGTGAAAAGGAGATTTTTTAGAGGGGAATACAAGTTTACAAAATATTCACATCTATTGATAATGCTGAGACCAATAAGTTCTTTATAGTAAACCACGGATGGGAGAACATTAGAAATAAAGAGACCTAAGAAGCCACATGTAATATCTAGACTGGTCCTGTCGCTTAATAGAACAAATCACCAAACATCTGGCCAAAGCAATCTCTAGGGCTTAATAACTTACATATCAGCCCAAAACATTCATGCAAATCCACAAACACCCTAGGGCTTGTCAACTTCTTAAGATAGCTGGCCCACCAGTTAAGAGAAAACTATAGTTAAGTATTATAACAACACTATAAGCTTAATAACTTTATTTTTGTTATAGTAATAAATGCAGTTTAACCATAACTACTGTAACTAAAAACCTGCTAATTTGGCTTAGTCAAAATATATAATATGATACCCAAACCATCCATATAGGTACTTTTCCAATCCTTTCTTAAATGTTGTAATCGAGTCACACTTAACAACCTCCAGTGGTAAACCATTCCAAAAATTAACAACCCTATTACTGAATGAATGCTTACTTATATCAAGATGGCATGCCTTCTTCTTAATTTAATTTAAGGGTATGTAAGGGAGAGTGTTGTATGCAAACAAAAAGACTTGTGGCCTAAGGGGGCAGATTGAAAGATTGCAAATGGCATTCAAATGTGTACAACTAACATGAACTGAAAACAAATCTAACCTCCCAAAAGAACATGTATTTCCCAAATTTCTATGACTATGACTAAGTTCAGAAACTCAAAGATAAAGACCTGAATGAGAGTGGAGAAGTAGAGAGTCATTTAGGATAAATCTCCTAACAGTGAGGCGAACATGTCCAGAGGTAGGCGAGCCCACAGATATCCCTTCAAGAGCACCAGTGTCTGAAATGCAGCACTTGGAAAACTAAAAAAAAAAGCAAATGGCAAACAAACCATACAGGGTGAGCTGTATGCGATGCCTGCCAAAAAAACATAGGTGACCCAGACAACAGATAAATATATGCTAAAAAAGTATATAATTTATTTATAATTATAAAAAGTTCAATGAAGGTAATTCAAATCTGAATCACAACCTTGTTACAAATATCTATAAAGTTAGAGAATTAGACCAAGAGGTATGTAGCAACTGTATTACAGTGTATGGATGCAATTATTGATATAAAGTATGCTTAATTTTGTTCAGAGATGTTCTACTGAGATGAATCCAATGATGTTTTGAATCCAGCAACAGAACAGGATAAGAAACTTAAGTCCAGCAATGGAATTTTAGGCTGGATGGTAAATTCCAGCCCAATAACCGAATTGTACTGGAAGTAGCCCAGTAACAGAAATACACTGTGTCCCAGTAACAGAAGTATGCTGTGACCCAGTAACAGAAGAAGACTGGATGGTAGATCCCAGCCCAGTAATGGAATTCTGTCCCAGCAATGAAATTGTGATGAAGCTGAAGTTCAGTCCAGCAATAAAATAACAACCCAAGTCCAGTCCAGCAATAAAAGATGACTGGATCTGATGATTCCCCCCAGCAATAGAACCTGGAAATATAATGTGGTACTTTATATTCCTCATAAAAAAAAATATATATATATATATATATATATATATATATATATATATATCTATATAATATATATATATATATATATATATAATATATATATGTAGGGTGCCTGCATTCCCTGGTAATAAGATACCAAAGATCCGATTTTTACAACTGATTCATTTAAATTTCAATAAAGTAGATAAAATGGTAAAAGTGCCTAAAAAGTTTTGTGGGTCGAATCAGTTGAATTATTTATGTCTTTATTATGTATGTGCCAACTTTGTCCTTTAACAAATTAACCACTTCATTTAAATGTTTTTCAGTTTAATTTGTTTTCTTAAAATTAATTCTTTGATAAGTCATATTTTAGTATTTTCGATTGCGCAAATTGCGTACAAGACCACAATACCATTGGATACTTTCAAAGGTTAGTCCTAACTTTCTTAAAAGATATTAATTCTAATACTTATAAGCCTGAGCATATGTAAACTTAATTATAATAGTTGACTTTAAAAAATGGATTTATAAAATTACCGTATCACTCATAAACATTACAGTTCATTCACTTCAATTATCAACCAACGCTGTTCTCCGTCTTCGACGAAACATTAACATAAACCCCTATCCTCGCAGGGGTAAGTATGTTAATGAAATTGTTAAAATAAAAAGGAAATGCCGTACTTCTTGCGTTAATAACAATAATTAATCATAACTTTGAAATTCATTAAATTAATTCCCGTTATTATTTTTCTAGGTTTTAATTTTTGGTCAGATTTCAGTCTTCGGTCTGAAGTTTCAGTTTTGGAGTACATCTCAGTCTTCGGTCTGACGTTTTTGTTTTGACTTTTAAATTCTGGTCAGATTTTAATGCTCGGTCTGGAGTTTCAGTTTTGCAGTACTTTTAATGTTTGGTTCAAACACCATTCGTTGTCGACTACAACTTTATAGCTGGATAATTTCAAACGCAGAACTAAACCAGCTTCTGATTTAGTTTCATTTTGGTATTAGAGTATAGCCGGACTTAAACATTGTTCGCTATATTCCCCTTATATAATTATTCCAATATTTTCACTGCTTATAGTTACAAACCTTGAAACAGAACTTTGTTTCATCATTTATCATATTTGTTCCATGTCTTATTTTGTTGTCGTGAAAATTGACAATATTCGTTGCTCGTTTTTTATTTAGCTGCTCTTTAAGAATTATTAAAGGCCAGGCCATAATTCGGAATTGTCTAATTGTTTATGTCACCTCTTAATCACATTTCTGAAGGCGCAACATTGACAACTAAACAGAGTCCAGTGACTGTATCTTTGGACTTGTTAGAAGGAAACTCGTTGGAGTTGGTGAAAAACACGCAGCCTGGCTCAGAAATCCTTCACATAAGGCTGTCACAGTCACCAAGATTTCAACCATATCAGGTAAAATTGGGTGTTTCCTCAATTCTAACCATTGATAGAGTAAATTTCTTAGATATTCTACAAATTGATTTGAAATTCCCAAAGGTGCGGTGTGTAAAATTAACCTTTTACACTCCGTTACATAAATACAAATTGAATTGGCGCCCGAACAGGGACTTTGTTTCTCTTGTCGGGTTGCGCTTAATTCATATCCTGTGACTTTATTCACATTATATTCATCGCGATTTTCGATTTTCCTAGTCTTTTCACAATGTTGAAAGACCTAATTCAGGAAAAGGATTTATTGAAATCTCAGTCTCAATATAGAGAACATGGAAGGCATGAAAATCACCATCCTTCTCTGTTCAATAATTCTCATACTTTCGGTTCGGTTCCTCCTGGTTTTTCGCCGTTACCTCCCCGACTTATCCGTAATACGAACATGTATTCGGACGATTATACTTCAGATAGGATCGATAATGATTATTATAAAACAACTCCTTTACAAGAAAGTCCATTCTGTAATTCTCGAACTTTTTATTCGCAAAGTTCTGGATTATACAGTGACAAACGCTCAAATAGCGAAGGCATGAATTCGTATGTTCCGATCCCTAAGCGCGCACGCGGGAATTTCTTCTCTTATCCTCGTAATTATTCCCATAATTATGCTCGTGTGAATTATCATAATAATTACCCGCGCGGTGACTTTTATTGGTCTCAAAATAGACCACCCCCGTATTTTAGATCACAGACTCAACGACCGTTTGACAGACCAGACTTCCCAGACGACCACATAACCCTACAGTTGGAAATGTTAAAAGAAAACATTAATCTGTTAACCCAACTTCTTCAAAACACCACAAGAATGGTGGAAATTCTTCAGCAAAGAGAAGATTCTTGGAAGACATATCATTCCCGTAGTTTCCAACCTTCATCCCGTCATTTTCAATCTCGTAGTCCTCCTAAGGAAACCACTGGTTCTCGTCATTATAGAGATAACCAATTTAGTTCACATTCCTCTGACACTTCCACAACCTCTTCTCGCAGTGTCGATCATCCTCATAATACGTCTCGCACACATACAAATCTTGTGTGGTGTGACTATTGTGGTATTCAAGGCCATCAAATGCGAGAATGTTACAAGTACCTCGGTCTTTGCAGTTACTGCAAACAGAAAGGACATGTAAAGGCCGAATGTCAAAAACGAAGGACTCCTCTTTCTTCGCCCTCCACTCCTAGAACGCGTAATTGTCCCTTTTGTAAAGGTCCTCATCCGGGAATAAAATGTCCCCAGAGGACACCTCCTAGACAAACGACCGATGATCCCAGACTTCCGACTGAAAGTTCCCCTCGCGAGCTCATAAAGGAAGCAGTGGAAAAGATCGATACACAGCCTTCCACTCCCGTGACTGACGTATCTTACGAATCACAACCTCAGACATCACGACTTGATGACAAACCCTTAACCTCCACAGACTCCACAGAAAAAAATCATTCTGAAGAGATTATTCCCGTAATTAGTTCTATCACTGTTTTCTCTGACATACAAACCACTGACACTGACACTGCCACTGACATGGACAAAACTCAACTTACCGAAGTAAACTTAACCACTGTTCCCACTGTGACACATCCCCCCGTTTCCCCTATTAAGGAGAATGATACTAAAGTTTATACCAAAGAACAACCTGTGGTGTCCTCTGTTTCTTTTTCTCCAAATAACTCCAGTTTCATTAAATGTATGATTGATAGTAGTGCTGGAATGAGTCTCATCAGCACTACCGTATTAAATAATCAATTGAAACATGTACGCTTGTTTCCATCGTCTGAAATCAGAATTCAATACATCAGTATGTGGGTCCGTGATCTTAATGTCCCCATAAAATTTTATGTAAACACACCTATATATTTCCAAGATACTGACTATCGTACCCAGCCAGTTATTTTTTTAGTAATCCCGGCAGAACTGATGCCTTATCCGGTTATATTGGGAGCTATTGCATTAAGAGACAACTCATTAGTAGTCGACTTCTCTGATCGATGTTTACGCCGCCAGTGTAGCGATAATAAGTATCATTGCATAGGTAAATGTAGGTAATAGTTCTCGTAGAAGACTCTAATTTATTTATCGTTTTCCGTTTAAATGATAAAATTCTCCTTGACATATTCGAAATTTTTCGTTAACGCGATTGATCGATTTTGCACGCGATCTCATTGATTTTAATAATTTCAATCGCATTTTATTAAAATTATTTTCGTGAAATCTTGGGAATACTTTCATTAATTTTAATGATTTCAATCGTATTTTATTAAAATTACTCATCGTTAAGTTCGGTAATATTTTTCATAATTTTAATAATCTCAACAGTATTTTATTAAAATTATTTGGAAGGAGTTTTTGCCAGCCATAAAATCACAGCATGTTAACAGCCAAGTAAAAATTGAGGCTATCTATTAATTATCTCATTTTATATATTGTTTAATTCTTATTCTTTTATTTTGAAAATTTATCATTGCCATATATTAATCTTACTTATTTATTCCATCCTCAGTCTGTCCTGAAAAGGTCTTCTGTCTTATCTTATGTCAACTGGGTTCCTGTTGAGATATTTTGTGTGTATGGTTAAGAATACCAAAATTATGGATTGTTAGTTACCATTCTGCAACCAATGCAAGATGTTATCTCAGGAAAACTACAGTATGCCACAGGAAAGGTGCAAATGAAAATTCTGTCTTTGTTCATACCACAGGCCGAAATACATTGTCCAACGTCTGATGAAAATTTCAGTCTTGGATATATGTATTAATCTTCCTAAAATTATCGCGGTTACTAAACTCATACGTTTCATTAATTCATTGATTCATACCACTCGTTCTTTTGGCCTTCCCTATTTTTTCTGTTAAAGTAATATCTTACACTTTAAAATGGGGGGAGCTTAATCTTGGCCGGGAGGGGTGTAGGGGTGCCTGCATTCACTCCTGGTAATAAGATACCAAAGATCCAATTTTTACAACTGATTCATTTAAATTTCAATAGAGTAGATAAATTGGTAAAAGTGCCTAAAAAGTTTTGTGGGTCGAATCAGTTGAATTATTTATGTCTTTATTATGTATGTGCCAACTTTGTCCTTTAACAAATTAACCACTTCATTTAAATGTTTTTCAGTTTAATTTGTTTTCTTAAAATTAATTCTTTGATAAGTCATATTTTAGTATTTTTGATTGCGGCGCAAATTGCGTACAATACCACAATACCATTGGATACTTTCAAAGGTTAGTCCTAACTTTCTTAAAAGATATTAATTCTAATACTTATAAGCCTGAGCATATGTAAACTTAATTATAATAGTTGACTTTAAAATGGATTTATAAAGAATTACCATATCACTTTCATAAACATTACAGTTCATTCACTTCAATTATCAACCAACGCTGTTCTCCGTCTTCGACGAAACATTAACATAAACCCCTATCCTCGCAGGGGTAAGTATGTTAATGAAATTGTTAAAATAAAAAGGAAATGCCGTACTTCTTGCATTAATAACAATAATTAATCATAACTTTGAAATTCATTAAATTAATTCCCGTTATTATTTTTCTAGGTTTTAATTTTTGGTCAGATTTCAGTCTTCGGTCTGAAGTTTCAGTTTTGGAGTACATCTCAGTCTTCGGTCTGACGTTTTTGTTTTGACTTTTAAATTCTGGTCAGATTTTAATGCTCGGTCTGGAGTTTCAGTTTTGCAGTACTTTTAATGTTTGGTTCAAACACCATTCGTTGTCGACTACAACTTTATAGCTGGATAATTTCAAACGCAGAACTAAACCAGCTTCTGATTTAGTTTCATTTTGGTATTAGAGTATAGCCGGACTTAAACATTGTTCGCTATATTCCCCTTATATAATTATTCCAATATTTTCACTGCTTATAGTTATAAACCTTGAAACAGAACTTTGTTTCATCATTTATCATATTTGTTCCATGTCTTATTTTGTTGTCGTGAAAATTGACAATATTCGTTGCTCGTTTTTTATTTAGCTGCTCTTTAAGAATTATTAAAGGCCAGGCCATAATTCGGAATTGTCTAATTGTTTATGTCACCTCTTAATCACATTTCTGAAGGCGCAACATTGACAACTAAACAGAGTCCAGTGACTGTATCTTTGGACTTGTTAGAAGGAAACTCGTTGGAGTTGGTGAAAAACACGCAGCCTGGCTCAGAAATCCTTCACGTAAGGCTGTCACAGTCACCAAGATTTCAACCATATCAGGTAAAATTGGGTGTTTCCTCAATTCTAACCATTGATAGAGTAAATTTCTTAACTTTAGATATTCTACAAATTGATTTGAAATTCCCAAAGGTGCGGTGTGTAAAATTAACCTTTTACACTCCGTTACATATATATATAAAATAATAAATAAATGAATAATAATAATAATAATAATAATAAGACTTCAGGATACTGATATTAGTTTTAGGTTCTGTTAAATGAATATTATATAAGAAGTAATAACTAGGAATGTTATACCCTTGTGGGAATTTAATCCTCTAAGAAGTTCTTCTGGGATCAGGTGACTGGAGCAATTGTCTTCTGGATGTCTGTTTGGATACTGATGACTGAATCTATTGGGAAGATAGCATGAGTCTTCAACCCTTTAATATGTATATATGTCAAATTAAAGTGTTCAGCAATTTGTTGGAAAGATGACTATGGTATTCTATGTTGATTATATTGGAAAACAACTTACAGGTACTGCTTGCTGATAACGGGTGTTGGCTGATATACAACACATATAGTCAAATGACAGAAAATAATATAAAGATCTGAAAAATTCTTATTACTTTTCCTAAGAAGTTGATAAAGAATTAGTTGGGGAGAAAAACACAATGGCTACTGAGCTTATTATATAGGTATATATATATAAAAGGGGTTGACAGAATGACACCACTACACAGTATCCAAATACCCCGCCACTGCAACCAGCCTCATCCACAGATCATCTAGGGCAGAAATGTCCCAGATTGCTTTGGGTAGAGAGTTAGGTTGACAGGCGAGTAGAAATTGGGATATGTTTTCTGGTACCTGGTTACAGTTTGGACAGATATTTGTAGTGGTTTGGTTGAGGTTGAATCTGTGTTTGTAATATTGTAAGTTTGGGTGATGGTCACATCTTAATTTGGCCAAGTAAGTAAAAGTGTGTGTGTGTATATATATATATATATATATATATATATATATATATATATATATATATATATATATATATATATATATTATATATATACGGTATAATATTATATAATATATATATATATATATTACTATATATATAATATATACGTATATATATATTATATATATATATATATATATTATATATATATAGTATATATTATTATATAATATATATATATATATAATATATATATATAAGAGTACCGGAACCAGAATTTTTTGGTTTCGGCCGGAACCGGAACTTTTCGACTTCCGCTTTACACCTTACATATTCTACATTTAAAACTTGTCTGATTAACAATGGGAGTCTCTCTAGAAGTATCTGGCATCTTGTTCATATCCATACTAGTGA